>JABUQX010075877.1:2500-5000 GCA_015478945.1 Trachelipus rathkii
ATAGTGATATTACATATACATATTATTATTATATAATAAGATATTACATATAAGTTATACATGCATATGTTATTATATATATAATGTTCTATTATTATGATGATGAGCATACACATGGGAGATACATATTACATAATATATATATATATGTATAGATATATATATATAGTAAGTGCATATATATATACATTTTAATATATATATAGTAAGATATATAATATGAGATACATAGATATATATATATACATGTTATATATGATATATATATGATATACATACATATTGTTGAGAAAGAGTATATGGTTACATATATATACATGATATTATTATTATTGAAGAAAGAAAGAATATATTATTACATACACATACATATTATTATTATATATATATATGATATGATATATATATATTACATGTGTGTGTGTGTGTGGAAGTGCAAAGTGAACCAAGAGATGATCCTAATTGTTGTGACAATCAATTTAATCACCCAAGATCCTGTACTGATATAAGGTGATGTATAAGAAAGCAAATCCTTTATTCAATAACATCACTGTATTCCGATCATCAACAAAAGCATACTTTCTTTGACAGGTTTCTATAAACACTTCACAAAAAATATAAACATTTGGTATCGTCCCTATCTCGGCCACTCCTTTGCTGAGTTAATTCCTGGCTAAACATCACTTTAATGGGGCGTTTATTATATAATATTTTACTTGTCACATCATACTTATGGATATTTGTGAAAGGGGGTTTGTTTTCATTGTTTAAACGCCTTTTATAAATCAAATTTCTTCCCCTCTATTACTGCACTTCATAACTGATTTAGCTTTGAGCCAACTTAGTATTATTTTAATCATACAATTTTTAAAAACATTTTTGCTAGTATTTCACTTTTATTGGTTGTTAACAATAATTAATCTCTGACTAAATTGAAGGCTTTAGGCAAATGAGGTATCCAATTGATATCTGTGTAATAACAAGCACAAACTTTTATTATTAATGATCTGTCAAAATGAACTCATTCTCGTGGTTTAAATTAATAAGACAGTTTGGGAAACAAAAACGAATCAATGTTTATTTTTTTAATAATCTTAACGTCTATTTCATATGTTACTAAAAATGATTTATTTGTAATGTATTGATGAAATGCTAAAATCAAAAATCAATTTATAACTTTAAATCAGACTCACATAATAATTTCAACCCTCGTTTCACAGAGTCAATAACTTGTTTGTACTCCTATCAAAAATGTGGTAGTTACTTCTCAGGCTGACGGTTCTTTCAAGCTCGAGCATATACTCATTTCAGCCAAACTCAATCAATGACAGCGATGTTATCCAAAGTTTAAATATAGCTCTGGAGATTGGTCCCAGACCTGCCCCTTAGCCTGGAGTTTTTACAAGTGCACTTTTAACTCAGACTATTATCATTAATCCATCCTTTTGACTTCCATATTTACATATATAGAGTGATATGATAGTTATTATATATATATATGTTATAAAGGTATATATATATATATATATACATATACATATATATTATTATTATATATATATATTTATATTATATATATATATATATATATATATATATATATATATATATATATATATTATTACATATACATATATATTTATATATATATATATATATATATATATATATATATATATATTTATATATAAATATATATAAGAGAGTATATATATATATATATATATATATATATATATATATATATATATATATATATAGATATATATATATATATATATATATAAGAAGTACTCCCAAAATATACTACATAAAGTGGAAGCTGCTACAATATATAGTGTCTGGTACTATAAAAATTAAAGAAGGTCCCTAAACGATAATTAATCCCATCACGCAACCCTCACATTTTAAACTTAGACAAATGTTTTTTGTCAGCTGCATGTTAATTACCAAGTGGAGCGTGACGAGCAAAACAAAATCGTTGATGTTATAGTACAACAAAATCACGGTGTTACAGTGTTATATAAGTGCGGAAAAGACGAAATAAAGCACTTGAGAGTACCTTTTCAAGGCTTCTGCAACCTGTAAAGGTATTAGCAGTTTGTTTGTGGCACGTGATATAAAGTTATACGATATAATGCTGATGAGAAAGATCGCCGATTGGCAGGGCCACGTCCCGTTCGGTCAGCTAAAATTAAAGTTGTAAAGACAAAGAATTTCGGCGAAAATCCTCTGCAGAAACAACAAAACATCATCGTCACGAAATATAAATAGCTATCTACGTCGCGCATCAAAGAGGATCTAAGGTTAAGGGCTTACAGTCACATCCAACATTACATATATGGATGCCCTTTAAGAAAGGAAGGACAAAAAGTCTGAACGTCTGTTGCTGAGTAAGCGCACGATTGCCACCAAAAATTCTCACAGACAATAAAAACGGTGTTTAACATACAAAGCGATTAGTAATGCTACGCATCTAAGAAGCAGCAGAACCGTACCA
>JABUQX010075877.1:12500-35000 GCA_015478945.1 Trachelipus rathkii
ATCATGGCCTTTCTTAAGGAAGAAAGTTTTCTCCCAAAGTTATACAATTTCTTATTTCATCGTGGTCTAGTGGTAAAATAATTGTTTAACAACTTGCTGGGCTAGTGTTCGAAACCAGCTGGTGAGATTGATATTTTATTTCTATTTTAAAACTGCTAGTCTATTAGCAGCTTTAAATGAAAATTTATAACATCTTCAAACTGCTTGACCTTTGACGTGAGCGGGAAGCTTTGATAAAAGTGAACCATTGTCTTTCTTTCGGAAGAAATTATTCTTCCAAATTTAACCTTTCTTTTAGCTTATCATGGTCTAGTGGTAAAACAATTGTTTGACAACTTACGGGGCTAGGGATCAAAACCCGTAAGGGAGATGAATAATTTCTATATATATATATATATATATATATATATATATATATATATATATATATATATATATATATATATATATATATATATATATATATATATATATATATATATATGAATTTAGTTTTAATGCCTTTTATTATGTAAATAGGTTCATAACCTTAATATGAAAACAAATTCATATAAAAAATATATTGAAGTAAAAGAAACAACGGCCTAACTTTGAAACATATTAAATTTTCTAAAAGTTTATCAAAATGACAAAGTGCCTACAGTATATATATATATATATATATATATATATATATATATATATAAATATATATATATATTTATATATATATATATATATATATATATATATATATATATATATATATATATATATATATATATATATATATATAGCACCCATTAATTTCTGTAAAAATTTTAATTTATGTTTGTACTTATGCTAAGATTTGCGCGAGCAAAATTTTAGCATAAGTCAAAGTGAAAATATATATAAACTCGTCCTTTTGAGATACTCTTCAGTCAGATAAAGTCAGATCAAATTATTAAGAATCAGAAGAAAATCTCACTCAAGATACTCTCTCCAGAAATCCTCCCGGCAAGAGCGATAAACTTCAAGGAAAAGGCTGCGACTTGAATTTCGATCACAAATTTTCGCACTAAACGAAGAGTCAGAGGCAATTGTGGAAAACGCGCTGGAAAAGGCTGTGACTACCAATTCGCCTACGAAGAGAGAGTATCTCAACAGAAGGGACTTTTATTACTTTTATACTTTCATTGCATATTTTACTTATGTTGAATAAAAACATCATTTCAAATATGGATTTCTAAATTACCATCCTCTTATATAGGGTGCTTGCTCTTAAAAGAACCACCAACTTAGCAAGTCGTACCCTATATAATTGGTGAACCCGGAGAAGAACACCCAGAACTTCAATGAACGCCTTCTGAACAACAAACAAAATGAAAAAGAAAAAACTACAATAATATTAAAATTCTCAACCAGAACACTCCGAAAAAATGACTCAAGCAAACGAACATTATCGATACTGGACTTCAATTTTCATTTCTAATTTTGGATTATGGTCATCACCTTTTCACAACTATCACAGTTCGAGGATTCATCGCTAGACATAGCAAACTTCCTTTTCGGTATGGATTTCTTTCATCATTCAAGTTTGGATTATGGGCAGAAACTCATTTTTGAATTCCACTACGAACTCTGATTCCTTTTCGAATTCTAAATGGTTCTGTGACCTCTCCCTTTTATGTATGAAGAAATTTTTTTCAAATAAAGGACCTAAATTTCAAGCAACTTCGCCTATACATATGTAACTTCCTTTACGGTATGGATTTCTTTCATCATTTTAAGTTTGGATTATGGGCAGAAATTCATTTTTGGATTCCACTACGAACTTGATTCCTTTTCGAATTCTAAATGGTTCTGTGACCTCTCCCTTTTATGTATGAAGAAATTTTTCAAATAAAGGACCTACATTTCAAGCAACTTCGTCTCTACATATGTCAAGCAATGTTTCTCTCGTAACTACAGCTTTGAAAACTATTTACGTGCGCATTGATCAAATCATGGATACATTAGAAACGCCTTATACTAAGACCTTCCCTGGATTCAACGGTTCGATCGATGTGGCCTATTTAATTAACTTGTGAATAATTTAATTGTTTCATATCCATAATTATGTATAAATATTTTTGTATTTAAATGTTTGTATGTTTGTTTATATCTAACGGATATAACCAAATATGCTTATGTTTAAATGCCCCTTTTATTTTCTGTATATATAACATTATTGTATTTTTATGTATTCAAATATTTGTATATATGTTTAGATCTTCGGATGTAACCAGTTATGCTCGTATTTGAATATTTACATTTCTTGTATATTATTTTTGCCTTCAAATGTTTATATGTCTACTTATGTCTTCGGACATAATTAGATATGTTTGCATTTGAAAGTATAACTATGTATTTTAGTTATTATTTCTTGTATAATTATTATAACATACTTTCTCACTCCGTGTTTAGCGCAGGAAGTAATGTAGCACTCCATTAACTTTGTAAAAATTTTAATTTATGTTCGTACTTATGCTAAGATTTGCGCGAGCAAAATTTTAGCATAAGTCAAAGTGAAAATATATATAAACTCGTCCTTTTGAGATACTCTTCAGTCAGATAAAGTCAGATCAAATTATTAAGAATCAGAAGAAAATCTCACTCAAGATACTCTCTCCAGAAATCCTCCCGGCAAGAGCGATAAACTTCAAGGAAAAGGCTGCGACTTGAATTTCGATCACAAATTTTCGCACTAAACGAAGAGTCAGAGGCAATTGTGGAAAACGCGCTGGAAAAGGCTGTGACTACCAATTCGCCTACGAAGAGAGAGTATCTCAACAGAAGGGACTTTTATTACTTTATACTTTCATTGCATATTTTACTTATGTTGAATAAAAACATCATTTCAAATATGGATTTCTAAATTACCATCCTCTTATATAGGGTGCTTGCTCTTAAAAGAAGCCACCAATATCTAACAATAATTTATATATATATATATATATATATATATATATATATATATATATATATATATATATATATATATATATATATATATATATATATATATATATATATATATATATAAGTGGTGAAAATTCTTGTAGCTATTTGAGAAACTCTTTTTTTAGTTTTATGTAGTCGTAAAAATTAATTTAATAGAAACTATTTGTTATGAAGCAGTAACTAAAAGGATGCCTAATTTATATGCGTTTCTTAAAAAGATGATTGCTTCAGGTTGCTTCTCGAGCATTTCCCGTAAAACATCATTTATTAACTTGAGCCTCAAATTTTTCAGCCACATGTCATTAATTTATAAATGTAATAAATAGTATGATAAATTTCATTTATTTAGAGTCTTCCCATTTAAATGCTTCAACATTTCTACCCCAAATTATTTCCATTCATCTACAATCCACAAGATAATGAGCAATATTTTAAGTAGCACCAACAACTTCCTCTAGTTTTTTTACAAATTATCTTTTTTTTCTACCGTACCTACAGAAAACTACAAGAAATCTACACTCAGCTTAATATTAAATTAGCTTTAGAATGTAAATATCACATCAGATCTTTCTTTAACTTTAAAGATACCCTCTCGGATGCCTTGTGTTTCTTTCATTTATAACCAGTCCGGCTTTAGAGAACTCTGCCTAATAGAAGACCATTCGCTAAACCATACATCTTTCAGAAAAATTGCACAAACCAACCAACACCTCGATCTGAGAAGGTTGGATACATATCTACATATTTATTCCCTGTAGTTTGAAACCATCGATCAATAGTGAGAGGGCACCATTAAAACTAGAATTGCTACAAATACCACATTTCATTAGTACACATGTAAAAAAAACATTTGATCATTGTAATTAATTTCACTAATTTAATATGTTTATTTACTTGAAGATACGAAAAACGATTTCCGAAATGTCGAAATAAATAGAAAATAGAACATTATACAAAAAGAAAAAGAAAAAAGAAAATCAAAATAAAATTTTATTCATCAAAGGGGATAACATAATAATTTTCAGAGATTTGGTGCTTATATATATATAAATATAAATATATATATATATATATAATTAATATATATATTATATATATATATAGTATTAATATATATTATATTATATATATAGTATTTATACTATATATATATAAGTATATATAGTATAGTATATATATATATATATATTACTATAATATATATATATATTAATATATGTATAATGATGGATTTGGAATAGCATGCAAGGAGTAAACACACAGAAAACTCTAGATTCATAGTTTTTGATTTATGTGATATTTCTTTTTGGATCCTCTCAAAATTTTGTGATCGTTAATAAATTATTTTTATGATTACGAGTATATAAAGGTGATGGATCGCTGGACGTGAAACATCGGCCGTTCCTCCATGAGAGCAAGAAACTCAATAGTTACGATATAAAAAAAGAGAGAAAAACACAACATGATAAAAAGAAATTTTTATTTTTTTCTATTTCATAATATCCTTATTTACTATATTATATTATATATATATATATATATATTATATATATAATATATATATATAATATAGTATATATTATATATAATATATATATATATTATATAAGATATAATATAATATTAGTATATATATAATAGTATTAATGACCTTTATTAAAACACGGGATCGTATATAAAAAATAAGAATCGGTAATTGTTTATTGCTTTCTGATAATTATTCATGTTGTAGGTTTTTTTGGACGAATTTTCTTTCAAATTTTTCCATATAAATAAAAAATATAGCACTGTAATAAAGTTAATCTAATAGCACGATAATGTCTATTATACTTGACATTATATATCAGTAATACAACTTACTCCGCGAAGAGCGAGTAAGTTTGTTACAAGGCACCGTCACAGCTGCAGCCCACATTTTGAAGCGAGGCTTCTGAAAAGCGGCTGCCAAATGCATACACGCAATGCCCCGTGCATTTACTCTATGGTATGAGTTTAGTTCAGTTCGAATCTAATGAAAAAAATTTTTACTATAGGTGAAACTATTTGAAAATAGAAAAAAAAAAAACTCATTTAAGACAATAAAAGTACACAAATCGACTTTATGAATAAATTTCAAAAAATTTAATTTTAAAATAAATAAAATCTCTTATTTCTGATTTTTCTTTGGATCTATAAAATTGAAGTCACTTTCTTAGTTCACTTACCTACTTTACAAAGGGTTAAAAATTCTGTTGTCTGCCGTGTTTAATATGGTCGAATATATATGATAGTTATATATATATATATTATATATATATATATATATAGTATAATATATATATATATAATTATATATATATTATAATATATATATATATATAATATTTAATTAAATTTATATATATATATATATGTATATTATATATATAATATATATATGATATCATTATAATTATTATCATAATATACTATATTATATATATATATATATATATTATAATATAGTATAATATATATTATATACATATTTGTTCCTCGTAGAATGCGGGGGTTAGGTTCCTGACCTCCGCTGTTAAGCGACATCGCGTATAACTTTAACCCCCCTGAAAAATCATTGAGATTTTACAATTTTACTAATGTATATAGGTGATAAAATAGCACTGTATTTATTATCTCTTAATAATAATTGAAATTTGCAGATATAATGTTACTTACAGTACAGTGTAATAACATTAATTGACTAATATAGTAGAATATATTATTATATTAAATTGTACATTACTCTATCGTACTTAAATGAACAAAAAGTTCTTTTAAAATGAAAAACATATACAATTTATTGCCAGTAAATAGTTCTTTCAAAGTGTAAATGAAGTTGAGGGTTGGAGATGGTGTTTCCGAATCTGTAGATTTGCATTGCTGATTTTTTGAAAATAGTCGTTTATCGGTATGACGTTTGTTGATGCATATGTATGTAATTACAGAATTTTAATTTTAATTTTCGTATTTTTGTAATTTTTATTTTTTTCTAATTTTTATATCTTTTTACCAACCGCGTTATAGCGAGACCGCGTTCTACGAGGGACGACTGTATATTATATAATATATTATATATATATATTATATATATATATATAATATATATATATATATTATAATATATAAATATATATATTAATAATATATATATATATATATAATATATAAGTAGATATAGTATATACACATATATATCATATATATTATTATAATATATATTTATATTATAATATAAATACTAAATTTATATTTATATTTATATTATATACATAATATATATATATATATATATATATATTATATATATTATTATAACTATATTATATATATATATATATTATATTATATATATATAATATAATATTATATATATATGTATATATGGATTGGCTTGATATATTGGGTGTGTGCGCCTTCATTTTTGTGCATTTCGGTGCAGGTGTGGTTGGCACACAATTTTCAGTCTCGTGTCCGTGCTGTGCGGTGCGGCGCGGTGCGTGCGGTGCGGTGCGGTGCGGGCGATAGCAGGATAAATTCGGTGTTTCGCGAAGCTCTGTTTAATAGTAAAACTAGAAATTAAAATTATCTATAATAAAGTAATTGCTTCTAAACTCGAATGGTATATAGTTTATAATTATATATATAATATATATATATATATATATATATTTATATATATAGATTTTCAAAATGATATTTATAGATTTCTCTTTTTTCTGGATTGCTCTAATTCAAATTTTTCAATTTTGCAGGGATATTCACTATTGATATGCTGTAAATGTTTAAGGTTAAACTTTCTCTCTCTCTCTCTCTCTCTCTCCCTTCTCTTCTCTCTCTCTCTTCGTCTCTCTTCTCTCTTCTCCTGCCTCTCTCATCTCTATCCTCTCTTCTCTCTGCATATATTAATATATAATATATATAATATATAATATAATATATATATATATTATATTATATATAGATATATACTAATAATATATATATTTATTTATAATAGTATATATATATAATATATAATATTATATATATATATATATTAATATATATATACATATATATAATATATATATATATAATATAATTATATATTAATATACTATATAATATAATTACTATATATATATTATATATAATTTTGTGTGTGTTGTTGTGTGTGTGTGTGTGTGTGTGTGTGTGGTGTTGTGTGTGTGTGTGTGTTGTGTGTGGTATTGTGTAGGTGTGTTTTGGTTTTCTGTGTAAACGTTTTGGTAGGAAAGGTCAAATGGTGACGTTTTTTTCTCCTCTGATTTTTGGCTCTCTGCTCCTTCGACAGAATCTGTCACTAATATTTGATTTTTAACCTTTCTCTCTTTCGGAATATCCATAATTTTTTTTTCTTTTTTGACCTCCTCTGTCTAATATCCTTTCCGGTCGTTCGAGAGTATCTGTTTTAGAAGGTAAAGGTTTATTCTGTTATTCTATTAATAGTGATGTTCCTCAGGGTTCAGTCCCATCATTGACTCTTTGTCAAGTGTTTGGCCTTGGAGTAACTGGCCTCTGATTGGCGCAGAGAAAACAATGTTGTTTTTAAACAATCTGAAAACTTAGTTCATTCATTCATCTAATTGATATAGTTTTCCACACAATTACATTTTTGTAAATATACAATGCAAACTATTCTTCATCTCTAATATTATAGACGTTTTCTTCTTCTTCTAATTCTTCTTAGAAGTATCATATATTTTCTCTTATTAATCAAGCTCTCAAGAGTTTATTTTATTAATCTATCAGATCTTCAAAACTTCTTCGCATCTCCGCAGATATATGCTCAGTATAGGTGGGTAACAAGTTCTTGTTTGGAACATGCATAGTATGTCTGAGGTGGTAACATTCATTCAACCCTTGCTGAATGGGTTGGATTTAATCTTATCAAAGTTTTCGCTCTTACCGACACTGATCCTCTTAAATCTCGAGTTACAAATCTGCTTTGAGAAGAGCACGTTCTTTTATTATTATTCCTCATAGTCATTTCATTATTTTCTCCTCATCTCTGACTATAAATTCAACAGCTATGCTTTTTCATTTTATTATTATTATTATTATTATTATTATTATTATTATTATTATTATTATTATTATTATTATTATTATTATTATTATTATTATTATTATTATTATTATTATATTATTATAAAATAAATTATTCATTATTATTATTATTGATTATTATTATTATTATTATTATGTATTAATTATTAATTATTTTATATTAATTATTATTACATTATTATTATTTTATTATATATTATATTATATATATATGATAATAATATATAATATTTATATATAAGATATATATTATATATATATATAGTATATATATATTAATTATACTGGTCCACATATATATATATATATATTATATATATATATATAATATATATATATATATATATATATATATATATATATATATATATATATATTATATATATAATATAATATATATATTATATACTATATATAATTATATATTATACTGTTATATAGATATATATATATATATATATATATTATATATATATATATAATATATATATATATATTAGATATATAAAATATAGGTTAATTTATATATATATAAAAAAGTGTGTGTGTGATGTGATATGTGTGTGTGTATGTGTATAGTATGCAAGTCTGGAAAAATTCTGATTGTAAAAATTCCTTTAGTCACTATTAAATAAAATGAACGAACAAACTAACAAACAGGCCACCAAAAATCTTTAATGAAATCAAGACAAACTCTCTGTCTGGAATATTAAAATCTGGAACATAGAAATATCAAATAGAAAAAAATATTTTTATTATTATTATCATTATCATTATCATTATCATTATCATT
This sequence comes from Trachelipus rathkii, assembly GCA_015478945.1. NCBI lineage: Eukaryota > Metazoa > Arthropoda > Malacostraca > Isopoda > Trachelipodidae > Trachelipus > Trachelipus rathkii. Next base: position 21,364 of record JABUQX010075877.1, read on the forward strand.
ATCATTATTACATTGTTATTATTATTATTATTATTATTATTATTATTATTATTATTATTATTATTATTATTATTATTATTATTATTATTATTATTATTATTATTATTATTATTAAATTTATATATTATTATTATTTATTATTATTATTATTATTATTATTATTATTATTATTAGTAGTAGTAGTAGTAGTAGTAGTAGTAGTAGTAGTAGTAGTATGATTATTATGATTATTATTATTATTATTATTATTATTATTATTATTATTATTATTATTATTATTATTATTATTTATTATTATTATTATTATTATTATTATTTTTTTTATTTTTATATTATTATTATTTATTATTATTATGTTATTATTATATTATTTCAATTATTATTATATAATTATTATTATTCAATATTATTATTAAATACAATATTATGTATATATTATTATATATCTTTATTTATTATTATTATTATTATTATTATTTATTATTATTGTTTGTATTGTTGTCGCTGTTTTGTGTTGCAACCTAATATTTAAATCGATACTAAAAACATGATTCGTGAATTTTAGAGAGAAGAAAAGCATTTTTTTTAAAAATAATTTTACTACATCTTTCATTTTATATATTCATTCGTGACATTAAAAAATTTTTTTTCAGTTCCGACCGGAACCAAAACTGAAACCGGAAATTTTGTTTCTATCCTACTCTGACACTCTCATCCTCTTCTACATATATATATATATATATATATATATATATATATATAATATATATATATAATTTATTATATATAAATTTATATTATACTATATATAATATATATATTATATATATAATATATTATATATATATAAAATAATCAAATAAGAGCATATCTAAATTAAATAAATAATTATATATATTAATATATATATATTATATAATATTATAGTATATATATATATAATTATATATATATATAATATAATAATACATAATATTATATATATTATAATATTAACTATATATATATATATATAAATATATATAAATTATATATATATATATATATAATAATATATAATATAATATATATATTTATATATATAATATATATATAATATATAATATATTATATATATATATATATATAATAATAATATTTATATATAATATATATATATTTATAATCTATAATATTATATTATATATATATATATATATATTATAATATATAATATATTTATAATATATATATATATATATTTATGGTTCTTGAATTGGTTATAGATCTTGTTTGACAAAGCTTTCAGAATTCATGAGGTATACTAATGATTGTGTTAGCAAAAGAGAACCTGTTGATACTATTTATCTTCATTTCAGTAAAACTCATGATAGACTGGTGTAAAAGTTATTAGGATTTGGTTTAGTTTGATAAGATTATAGCTGGATAAAAAATTAGGTGAGTAGCAGAGATAATTTGTAATACTTAAATCATCGCGGCACCTAGTAAACAGTGCGAATCTCAAGGTGCATGTGCGGCTCACTTTTTGTGCCAATCTACAAATATATGCTGGATGAAATAATAAATAGCAAGGTTTTCCAATCTGCTTATGAATCTAAATTGCATGACTCTGTCAAGAATCTTGAGGGTTTTATTAAAATTCAACTTGACTTGGGGGAAACTTCTTGGTTAAGTTTATAAATGGAAAATGAGCTATGGTAGCAAAATGTGGATAGTACTACAATTTGGCAATGCAAATTAGGAATTTACTTATGACATATATTGGAAAATGAATACACTATGATGACAAAGAGTAGTTTTTGGGTGTAGTTATTAATAGCAATATGAAAGTGTGAGTATTGTTTGGTTACTTGTTATAGAGCTAACTAAATGTTAGGAATTATGTTAATTCTTTAACTAAACACTCCGCACACATTCGGACAACCTTACATAGGAAAGTGCATTAATATGCTTGAGAGGATGCATTGGAAAGTAAAAGGATGACATTGTTTTGCAAATAAGTATGAGGTGAGATTAAATGAAATAGGCAGGCTTCTGTTACTGAAAGGTTTGCGATTGAGATTTATATTTTATGCTTCAAGTTTCAACACTAAGAATATTAAACTATTCTCATACAAAAGCACAATGGGAGAAAAAGGAAAATATAAAAAACAGTTTATCATGGTTTGAGAAAATATTTTTCTACCAAACTAGTAACTAATATTTGAAATGATTTTACTCAGGATATAATAACTAGCAATTTTCTTGCAACTTTTTAAAATAGGTTACATAGGCAAGGGAAATCACTGCCTTGAATATTACATTGTTAAAATACACTGTTGTTATTTTTATTTTATGTTTCTTTTATAATTGGCCCCAACTCTGGAGAAGTGATTGTATCATAAATTGACGGATATGGTTGGGTGCAGTATATATTAATTGTGCATTATCCTCTTGATAAGTTGAATCGGATGTAGAAAGAATTTGTATAATGTATGGAAAAATTATTTAAAAAAATACTTAACTACTTTAAAGATAGAGGAACTGTTTATATTTTGTGAATTATATATTAAATATATATATATTGATATATATAATATATTATATATAAATTAATATATATATATATATTATATGTATATATAATATATATAATAATTAATATATATATAGTATTAAATATATTATCTGCGGTGTGAAGTGCGGTGCGGTGCTAGTGCTGCTAGACGAAAATCCGTTGTTCTGGCCAACCCTATATTTTTATATATATATATTTTTATAATATATATAATTATATATGATATATATATATATATATTTATATATACTATAATTATATTATATATTATATATATATATATATTTATATTATATATAATATATAATATTTGAACTGAGAAATAATCCTTATTTCTATATTTAAAATATTTATATATATATATATATATATTTATATAATTTATATAAATATAATTATATATATTAATTATAATATATAATATATATATATATATATAATATATATATATATATTATATATATAATATATATATATATATATATTGTCAATATAAAAATAAATTTAATTAAAATTCCTAATAAGCGTAATTTTAAAGGTTAAATTTTTTTATTAAATATCGAACATCTTTCTACTTTGTTATTGTTCTTATAACTGTAACTCATTTAGAAATAATGTAAAGGATTGCCAAAATTCAGTAAAACTTCTTCAATTTATGTAATATTTATATATATATTATAATATATATTATATATATTATAAATATTATATTAAATAAATATATATAATATATATATTTATATATATATATATAAAATATATATACATATTATATACAATATATATATAATATATATATATATATAATAATATATATATAATATATATTATATATATATATATATATATATATATTTTATATATATATATATATATATATATAATATATATATATATTATATATATATATATATATAGTATATAATATAGCAGATATCCTATATTATATCTTTAAACTACGGCTATTTTTTAAAATTATATATATTATAAATATATATATTAATATATATATATATATATATATATATATATATATATATATATAATATATATATAATATATATATAGTATATATATATATATATTTATATATTAATATATATAATATATATTAATATATATATTTTTTACTTTCTCGCCCCTGCCACTCTCCTTCAGAGTGGCCTACACCATCGCTAAGATTATTCTGCTTGCTCACCGCCGGCCTTATTCCAAAGATCGATCATTGTGATTCCAATTTGCCTGGGGACCGTTAACTGCTGATCACTCCTAGAGGAAGTGAGACACAGTTCCCCGGCTGGTTCTATTTTTGCAGATATTTCTGATGTTGTCCTTGGTTATGTTTAAACTTATTAATTATGAAGTATTGCAATGTAGGGTGGTGCCCGCTCTTGTTTGTGCTATTGCAAAGATGATTTGACTATTTACAGGAAAGAAGTCGGATTCACGAATGCATATTTCTGGTGGAGTTTCATATCCATTTATTGTCTATGGCTTTCGTGTTCATCAACTCCTTCACCTATCCTACATATTGTTTTAGAGTTATCCCTGTGATGGCCGAATTATCTGAGATATTTGTTTGATTTATAAGATTTTCAAATGGAGGTCTTTTTCAACCTGTGTTAGTACTTTTCAACACCCCAGTGTAGCATGGGTGTTAGGTGTTTGTGTTTTAGCGTAGAACTGTGTTCCTATCATTTCTAAATGTTTATCTATGGGTAATATTTTTGTTTCTTCGTGTAAGTGTTGTTGTGGAGTTTTAGTTGTGCATCCTGTTATAATTTTGAGTGCCTTGTTTTGGATATTTTGAAGTTTGCTCATGTTTCCCTTGGTTAATAATGGGTGCCACGTGGGTGACGCGTAATTAAGTGTTGGACACATGTATTAATTGTAGATGATGATGGATATTTGTTCATTATTATTAATGTCAGTGCCAGTTATGATTCTTAGTATGTTTAGTTTCCTATTTGCTGATGTTGTTATGTTTTCATTATATTTGTGAAGTTTAGGCGTGTGTGTTCAGTGTTACTCCAAGGAATTTGGGTGTTTTGTTTATTGGGATAGCTATGTTGTTTAATAAAATTTGGGGGTTGGGTTAGTACTACCAAGTTGGCGGTCTGTTGTAATTAATGTGATACATGATTTGTTAGGTGATGCAGTCATTCTGTTGTCAGTTAGCCAAGTTTGAATTAATTGATGTATTGTTGGCTCAGAAGAATTGCTGTGTTTAGGTTCTGGTGTGTGGTGATTATGGTTATGTCATCTGCGTGGGTTGTTATATTTGTATGGTGCGTTTGTGGTTTTGGTAGGTCGGCTGTAAAAAAGTTGAATAAGGTAGGGGTAGGATGCTCCTTGGTACGTCCATTTTTTTCATTATTTACTGTAGTGATTTCTTGTGTTGATTTCTGTATTTTTGGGCTTTCTTCCCTAAGAAGTTGGGTAAATCCATTTCTTAAATTAGTAGGATATTTGATTTCTATAAATGTTGTGGAAAATAGATTGTTCCTGGGACTGTATCAAACTTTTTTTGTGAATGCTATAGAGTAAGTTGTTTTGTGTGCTGGGCCTGATAGATTTAAGCTATTTAATTATTATTAGTTTTTTGCCTATATATATATATATATTATTATATATATATATATATAATTATATAATATATAGTATATATATATATTATAATATTATTAATATTAAATATATATATAATATATATAAATAATATTATATTATATATATATATTATAATAATATATAATATATATATATATTATATATATATATATATATAATATATATATTATATATATATATTAATATTATATATAATATATAATATATAATATTGTATAATATTATATTAATATATATATATAAATATATTATAATATAAATATATATAATTATATATATATATATTATATATATATATATATATATATATATATATATATATAATATTATATAAATATATATTCAAAAAACCCATTAAGTAATTTCACACTGCTGGATGTATCCTGCCTGCAGATGTCCGGTAAGTGTTTGACGACCATTGTTTTGTGGTGATATATTCACTCTACAGAACAATTCTCGCACTTTTACTTTTAGTCATCGTGGCTGGTGTCAAACCTTTACGCGAAATCTGCTAGGAGACAGTTCACATCCCAGCGGTAATTACTTAAGGGTTTTTTTGAATACTATCAACATCCTGGCGTTGATTTGTAGCATTGTTTTTTACAATACAATATATTCCCGGCTTATAAAGTATTTCCACTCTGCGCGGTCGCTGTTTGCGTACGCCCGGCGTGGACGGTAGAGTGCTCGTGTTCCTGTTTGGGGGGTGATATATTCACCACAGAAACAATTCTCTGCGCTTTATTTTAGTCACTCGTGCTGGTCGTCAAACATTACGCGGACATCTCTAGCACCAGGTTTCACATCCCAGATGTGTGAAATTACTTAAGGTTATTTTTTGAATACCACTATCACACTGCGTTGAATTGGTAGCAGTTGTTATATATAATATAAATATATTAATTTATATATTTATATATCTATATATACATAATATATATAGTATATATATATTTATATAGTATATATATTCAGGGGCGCTCGTGGTACAATTTTAGAGTGGTTGCATTGACCATTGTTACGCCACTAATTATATATATTAATATATATATAATATATATATTATATATATAATAATATATATAATTATATATATATATTAATATATATATATAGAATATATTAAATATATAATATATATATATAATAACTATATATATATATAGTATATATATATATATTATATATATACTTATATATATATAATTATAATATATATAATATATATAAAATGTTTTGAGGCTCCTTCAGAAAATCTTCTCATCACCACAGTTACTAGCTCTGTGTGGAGGAGTTGACTGCCCTTGTATAGTAGAGTGGTTCCACGTATACTGCTCTCCTTGGTAAGGTGTTCTAGGTTTCTTCGACTGGCAATCTCTACTCTCACTAACTCTCCATCTTTCCTAAACAGTCGAATTTGCATCATCTCCTTGTATATTCATCAATTAAATGGCATCGTCTTTTTGTATTTAATGTCAAATGCATCGCATCCCTCTATGAGGAGAGACCAATTCGACTCGTCTTATGCGCAGTCTCATTCTTCCTTTCTCTGCCCAACTCTCACTGACTCTGACTTAGCTGCTATGCTCAATCTTATATGTACTCTACTGGTAAAGTCTGGAATACACTCCCTGTATCTATTTTCCAACTTCCTACTATTGCATAATTCAACATCACGTAATCGATATGTACGGTCTTTAAATTGGCACTAGTTTATAATTTTTCCAAAACTCCAGTGGAATCTGGTAAGCCTCTGTCTGACCTTTGTCCACGGAATATATATATATATATAATACTAAATGTATATATATATATATATATAATTATATATATATATATATATTTATAAATAATATATATAATATATTATATAATATAATATATTATATATATATTTATATGATAAATATATAGATATATATTATATTATATATGCAAAATTCTACCGTACTATTAACACACTGTTCTTGTTAAATCAGCAAATTTCCATTAGGAAAAAATATAAATGAAAAATGTGTACAGTTAATTTGTAAATATTTAAGGGTTTGGAAAGATAAACTGTTTTGAAGAAATTCCTCCCTCTCAGTATAACTTGGAATTATCCTTGAATAATGTTTATTTAAAATTTAAACTTCTTAATAAATCATCATCATCTTGTTTATTTACTTTAACATCATATTAACATCATCTAATTCAAAGAAAAAATTATTAAATGTTATTAGTTTTTTTTTTTTTATTATTGTACTCAATTTTTGATGTTATCAGTTTTTTAATGCGAGTTACTAATTGTTTTCTTTCATTTATAATTATAATTGAGATATCCCATTTTCTATATCTTTCATTTAAAGCACGTTTTTTTATAAATATTTTTTATAAGAAAAAATGCAAAAACACAAAAAAAAAAACAGCAACAACATAAAAACTAGAAAAAAAAACATATTTATGTTATTAGTTTAAATCAATTAACCCTGCTTTCTACACATACTTAATGTTTTTCAGTCCAATTTGCTGACCCAAAACATAACTACCATGCTCAATCTTACATATATCCCACAGTATAGTCTGGAAGCTCAGTCCTTTTTTTATTTTCCACGCCTTCCTTTGACTTGCGTACCTCCAAACGTCATGAATCATGATGTTCGCCCCTTTGATTTGGATCTGGTTTACTGATTCGCCTAAACTCTGGTGAAATTGTGGTAACTCAAAGAGTTGCCCAGCAGAATGATATATATATATATATATATTGTAACTTATTATATTGTAATTATATATATAATATATATTATTATAATATATATTATATTATAATATATATATATAATATATAGTATATATATATATATATATTATATATTATATATATATATATATTATAAAATAAATATAAATCACAAACCCCAGTAAAAAATTTCTCTGTCTGTGGACCTTGAAAGAGTCATTGGGAAACAGGCTTAACGCTAAATCCTCTTGGCTGGCCTGCATCGGGACGCCAGTATTAATGCCCCATGTTGTAGAAGCTACACAAAATTACTCATTAACGTCTGAGTGGACGAAGATAGGAAAGTAATATAGAATAATACATTCTTCTGCTCCAACTCATCTCTTGAACCTGGGCCCTCGTTTGTCTAACGAGTGCTCTACACTTGAAGTCTAGATATATATATATTATATAGTATTATATGAATATATATATTATATATACTATATATTATATTATTATATTATAATATATAATATAATAAATAATTATATAATATATATTATAATATATATATATATACATATATATATATATAAAAATATATATTATATATATATATTATTATAATATATATATATATTATATTATAATAATCATATATATTAATATATATATATATATATATATATAAATATAATATTATAATATTGGTTCAATCTGTAGTGATTGGTCGCTTTCTTGAGTCATTATAATTTAGTTATGTTATTTCATATTCTTGTTTAAATTTCATGTCTAGGTAATAAAAAAATTTAAATTATAACTTAACTTCTTTAGTAAAGGTGAAGCAGTTAAAGTTTAAATTTAACTTTCCCTTTATAATTAATAGTTTAATATATGTTTAATAAATTATTATAATATATATATAAATATATATAATTATAATATATATATAATATATATTATATATAGTTTATATTATATATATAAATATATATTATAATATACTATATACTATATATATATACATTATTATTATATAATATATATATAATAGATAATATATATATTATAATAACTATATATATATATTTATATATATAATATAATAATATAATAATATATATATATAATATTATATATATTATTAATATTATATATATATAGCCAAGAAAGGAGTGATAACAAAAATATTTTGTACGATTTGGTAACTTTATTTATAATTATTTCATTTAATGATATTTATTTTTTTTAAGGGCATAATTCCAGAAAAGGGCCGGAGAATTATCTCGAAAGTATGACACTTACAGAAACCAGATACATATTTGGAATCAGCGTATAAAGCTTTATTAAGAAGTAAAAAAAACAAAAAAAAAAAAAAAATCGAAAAGTACACTTACAGAAAAACAATACATATTTTGAATCAGCTTATGAAGCTTATTATATTAAAGTCGTTTCTTCCCCCTCTGTCTATCGCTCGAGCCCCTAATAAATTGAAGTTCAAGGAATAATTGCCATTAGGGGTCGATCGATGGGGGAGTGGGAACAAGTTCCCGCGTATCTACTAGAGACCGATAGACGCCGACTCCTGGTAGCAATTCGGTCTACCTTGGTATTCGTTAGTTTTAATCATAAAACGACTTTGCATATAATAAAGCTTATACGCTGATTACAATATATTAATTTATTTTTACTGTAATTGTCGTACTTTTCGAGAATTTTTTTCAAATTCTAGTATATGCTTACACGCTGATTCAAAATTACTTGGTTCTTTCCTGTAATGTCATAATTTTGAGATAATTCTCCTGCTTTTTTGCTGTATATTTCTTTGCCTTTTTAAGTTATTATTTATATATATTAATATATATATATATTATATAGTATGTATATATTATAAATTATATATATATATATATTATATATATATATTATATATAATATATATATATAATAATTATATAGTATATATATTATATAATATAATTTATATATTAGATATATGTATATTTTTGAAAACGTATTTATCATTAATTTTATTAATAAACGTAGAAGATTATTTAATGAAAATTCGTACCTAAGAAAATAATTTATAACTAAACACAATTCGCAATAAGTTCATATCATTTTTAATAAAAAATACAAAAAGAAGTTTGATTCACCAATAAAGCAATTTTGGTCAATGATCCGCAATTTTAGCTTTTTCAGCATAAACATAAACTACGCAAAATGTGAGCCTACAGTCTCAATGTACCTGAATATATCTATATATATATATATATATAATATATTTTATTATTATATATTGTTATTATTATTATAAGTATTTATTATATATAGTCATATTTATATATGTTTTATTAGTATGTGTATTATTATATGTATATAATTGTTTTATAGTATATTATATATTATTATATTATACTCTTATTTCATCGAACATTGCATACAGTATTATGCATCATTGGGTCTCTGTTCTTACTGCATTTTTCAGACTGTTGTGCAATCTGTTTTTTTATTATGTTATATTCGTACATGCCAGTTTAATTGTTAATTTTCTATTCTAAACATCTGCCAACTTATTTTATTAATTTTGAGCAAGTGTTTATTGCAGTTCTGTTTTAGATTTATCAGGGTAATGATAATATAAAAGAAAAATTTGTTGTAATCGGTGAGTTAGAAATAGTAATACTCAATCGGGTAAATATGCAGTGTTTATATTATATATATATATATAATAATATATATAATATATATGATATTATTATATATATATGGTTGTATATATATATATATGTTTATAATATTATTTATATATTATGTATTATATATATATTTATTATATATATATTATAATAATATTATATATATATTATATATATATATATAATATATATAAAAGTATTATAAATAGTTAATAGGAGTAGAAAATATTATTGTAATAATATATAGTATATATAATATATATATATATATATATACTTCTTGTTTGAAACTGGTGAACCTAAAATAATTAAATTAAAGAATGAATTAAGTGTTGTTTTCAAGCATTATGGTCCCTCCAATTTCTAGTGTACAAATGATATTAAATACTATATATTATTGAATATTAGTATATATATTATTATAATATATTATAATTTATATTATTATATATATATTATAATTATAAGATTTAGATATATATATATAAAGAGAGAGAGAGAGTGCGAGAGAGAGATTATAATAAAAAGGAAGAGAGAGAGAGAGCGAGAGAGAGAGAGGAGAGAGAGAGAGAGAGTTTAAGAGAGAGATATAATAGAGAAAAAGAGAAAGGAGCGAGAGAGAGATGTATGTATATTGTATGGTTTATAACTTTATACTTGAATATTTTCTTCATTTGTAATCATAACCGTCATTTGTATTTATTCTGTATATATGTGTAAAACTAATAGAGAATTTTGTTAAAGGTAATGAAATCAAACGTATAATGAAAGTAAATATAGATTAAAAAAAAAGAAAAGAAAAAAAGGAGAAAAAATAAATTGGATCAATAAATTGGTTGAGTGAGGGGTGAAACCTTATTAAGAGTTTGACAAAAATTTTAACTCAATATTTAATTTTGCGTTTTGTAGTTTCGTCAGAAAGCTTATTAATTTGGGTTAGAGTATCTGATCAGGACTACACTTTCCTAATAAATTATAATGTTTTCATCGCTTTATATATAATATAATTAATATATTATATATAGATATATATACCTTATATATAATTAGTCTATACTCTGTATGGTCAACATTTTTTCTACTATATTTATATTAGTATCTCTATATTATCTATATATATGTATGGTAGTATGTGTAATATATATTATATATAATATTTTAAGTAATGTATGTATGTAATTTATTATATATATATATTATTTAATTATATTAAGTATTATATATATATATTATAATTATAATAATATATTATAATATATTATAAATTTATAATATATATATGTACTGTATGTATTGTATATATAGTATATATATATATATATATTATATATATATATATATATTATATTTATATTTATATATATAGTATATATTATAATATATATATATATATATATATATATTATATATTATATATATATATTTCTATCTCTTTTATCTTCCTCCTTTCCCCGATTGTTAGTGAGGTGCGAAGTCATAGCACCGGAAAAATTAAAGTTAATTGAGAAGAATCAATTGACGTAAGGTGCAAGGAAATGCCAACCCTCACCCACGCCCCACGTGTTATGGGTTGTTCTTCCCCCCCCCCAACTAATCCCCATATCCTAATTAAGTAAGACCCCCTCGTGGCAGTCCAAAAAAAATTACTGTCTGGGTTCATAACACCGCAAAGGACCCTCACTATTGTATCTCGATAATGTAGGGTTCATCCCTTGGACCAGACCCACAACCACACTTCCTCTCAAAACCTCGCCATTCAGTCCAATTATGCACCTTTCTTCTCGCCCCTGCCAAACTGACTTCCCTTTCCTTTTTTGACTCAATCCATTTTTTCTTTCTTTCTCCCAGAGGTCGTTCTCAGCACAATCACTACTCTATTCATCGACCGCTTAATCAGATTCCGATTTTATCATTCTTACCTTTCCAAAGACAAAACCATTCAATACACTCGTTTTTCTCATTCATTTACGCCTTTCTTTACACCACACAACACCCTAACATGTTTATTCTCATTTAAACAACTCTTCTCACACCTAACACATTGCATCTTAGTTCTATACCACTTATTCTTATTACCACTATACATTAACACCGATAAGAACATACCATTAGGAACTCGACCGCGGCCGCCCGGCTCCGGCCTGCCGGCCAACTCCCGGCCATTTTTTAGCGACTCCAGCCCCTGGCCCCGTCCAAAAATCAGGAAAAACCGGGTTTTTCTACCGGGGTTAACTGTAAATTTGTAAGCAAAACATCAGAGAAGTGTGATAATTAATACAAAATTAAAAAATTATGTTTAAATTCCATTACTTCCTTTTTGTTATAAATATGGATTTCGCAAAATAATAAAATCTTAATATACTACAATTTTTTTTTGGTATTACTATTGATTTCAAAATTAAAATTGAGGCAAATTTGGGATTTTTTCTATTTTTTTACTATTAAATATATTCGAAATGTGATATATTCAGGATCGAAATTCGAAGAAGGAAATAAATATCAATTGGTTAAATTATTAATGTTAATATATTTAATTTAAATAAATATCTTCAAGAAAATCATATATTTTTGCGAAATCTCTTTTCAAAATTATTTAATTTAATTGAATTAATTATATATAGTAATATATATTTATATATAAGATATATAGTATATATATTATATATATATATATATATTATATATATATATATATAGTATATAATATATATATATTTATATATATATTATATAATATATAATTATATTATTATATCTTTACAGAGGAAGCCCCTTTTGGATTCTGTTTTAGTAATACTGCCTTTACTGTCAATTCATTTTATTACTAAATGTTCACAAATTAAAAACATTGTTGAAAGGAACTTTTTTAATGAAATAAATTTTAAAAAAGGAAAGCATAATTTTTTCGTACCCGATCACGTTGAGTACGTCATCAGCTATAGGATTGGATTTCTTTCTGATCTTCAATCATTCATAGTTGTTTCCTGTGGGTCTTGCTATTTTTCTTATGGTGGTTGTTGAAATACTTTTAATGTTTTCAAGATATTCT
>JABUQX010075878.1:0-22200 GCA_015478945.1 Trachelipus rathkii
ATATGTAAGATATATATAGATATATATAGATATATATATATATTATATAATATAAATATATATATATTATAATAATATTATATATATATTAATATATATATATATTAATATAATTAATATTAAGATATTAATAATATTAATATAATTTAATAATATTATAATATATTAATTATAATAATTAATTAGATATATATATATTAATGATTGTATAATGGATATACTATACGTATATATATAATAGTAATTAGAAGACTATATAATAATTATTTGAATATATATAATTATAGTTTGCTATGATTATGACTATAAAAGTAATGATTAGGATATTACATTATAATTTTTAATAAGTAAGAAAATAATTTCCTGTATTTTTTCCCATAATCTACTTATTGAGTAATATCAATAGTTATATATATGAAATATAAATTATAAAAATCTTTTAATAATAATAATATTACATATTTTAATTCAAATATTTGGGAGTTTTGAAAATATTTATTACTACTATTATTTTAATATCATCTTTAGTGTATAAAGATTCATGTTAATAGTTACTTAAATACCGATATAAAATAAAGTAAATTCGTATAGTAGGATAAGAAGGCACTAGATGAACGTTTGCTGCACTTGGAATTATTAAACACTTTTACCAGTCTAATGTATGAATCCGAATGTGTCACATACATTACATAAAAAAATAGTTTAGTTAGTTACTATTTTATGTTTTTTTTTATTTACTCTATCTCTCCTCGCTCATACTCTCTTCATTACTACTCTCTTCTATTCTATCGTCTCTCTCTGCTCTCTCTCTCTACGCTCTCTCTCACTCTCCTCTCTCTCTCTCTCTCTGTCTTCTATCTTCTCCTATTTTTTTTTTTTGTTAAGTCTTTTTCTTCTCCTCTTCTAGTCTTCTTTCTTCTCTCTACTTCTTCTTCTTCTTCTTCTTCTTCTTTTTCTTCTTCTTTTCTTTCTTATCTTTCTTCCTTCTTTATCTTTCATTCTTCTTCTTCTTCTTCTTTCTTCTTCTTCTTTACTTCTTCTTCTATCTTCTTCTCTTTCTTCTTCTTTCTTCTTCTATCTTCTTCTTTCTTCTTCTTCTTCCTTTACTTCTTCTTCTTATCTTTCATCTTTCTTTCATTGCATTCCGTCTTTACTTCTTCTTACTTCTTTCTATTCTTTCATTCTTCTCTCTTTACTTTACATTCTTTCATTCTTCTTCCTCATTCTATTCATTCTTCTTTACTTCTTCTATCTTCTTCTATCTTTCTTCTTCTTCATTTCTTCATTCTATCTTCTTCTCTATCTTTTCTTATTTCTTTTTTTCTTATCTTTTCTTCTTCTTCTTCTTTAAAATGCTTAGCGTGCTTATGTCTTCTTCAACCATGTCTGCTCTGCTGTATTATAATAGTCGTTTTGTAATAATAAAGTATGAACAAAATGCATAATTGTCGTCACGAATAAATGGGTATGAAAATACTATTTATTTAAGATTCGATTTTTGTACAGAATGGAGGGTTAGTTAATTTGTGCTTCAAAATTATTCAATATTATTATATTTTTAAAGATATATATAGCTATTCAATAGTCTTCTCCAATTTCACTTTTAATTTTAATCTCCAATTATGAAAAATTTTTACCATTTTGTAACAATTTCTATTTAATTCTATGTTAATGTAAACATATAAAGGGTTAATTATTTATTTGATTTTACAATAGATAGAATTAATAATTATAATATCTAACTGAAGTCCATGATATGACTCTAGAATTTTATATAATATTATTTCTTGATTAATTACTCAAGTATATTATATATATAATGTATTTTATTTATTATAATTCCTAAATAACGATATTTCAGAGACTCAACATAGAATGCTCATTGATATAATATGATCATATTGCCTTTATTAATAATATTGACAATTTTACTCACTAAGACCTAGATAAATATATGCCATAAATAAGTACTCTAAATCTACTTATTATGCTCACAAATTATAATACTACTTATTACATCATTCGAATAAGTGATAACTATCAAACTCGTGGCTGATTATATTATAAATCTATTATTATATAATTCAACTTATGGTGTATTTATTAAAGTACAATTATTTATTAAGTATTATATTAGAATTATATTTTTTAAGTTAAATCTAACATGAAAAACAGCTGAAATTAAATTATATATAAAGTTCATTAAACGTCTTAAAAGTATTAAAATATTTTTAAACACTAATTTATTTTTACATAAATGATTAAAGTTTTTTAATCACATAATATTTTTCACCAGAATGATAGATTTATTATCTTTGAGAGATTTTGAACTATTCTTCACCCGCAGTTCTGAATAATGCAGAATTGCTAGATATATAATTGAGGATTCTTCAATTAAATGTTCTAATATGCTATACATGTTGCAATTATTATGCATAATTAGTATCTAGACTTAATTAGAACTATATATTATATAACTCACAAGATATAACATATTATCAGTAAATTCTTAAAAATTAAATAACAATAATAATTTACCCTAATTAATAAACTTCACGTAATTTAGTATAATAAATATAATAGTAACTATAGTCAATAAATTATTTATTTTATATGCATTTAATCAAATTTATAGATTAGGAAACACATCCTCAACCTATTACTACTATTCATTTATCAATAAGAGTGAGGTATATATATATATATAGTATTAGCATTGAGGAATTAGTGAGGCCGTTATTATTATAATAGTTTACGATTAGTATTAGTAATATATATGTATAGATATATTATATAGATTCCTGAACGTGCGTTCTGTGGTATATTATGTCATTTTATACCACCTTTCAAATAAATAAAAAATTTATGGTCTTATTGAACAGTATGTTATACTAAATGGCATTTATTATCCCGCTCGTATGCCGATTGTCCACACTATGGATTGCTGGGTTGTCGGTT
Organism: Trachelipus rathkii; assembly: GCA_015478945.1. Classification (NCBI taxonomy): domain Eukaryota; kingdom Metazoa; phylum Arthropoda; class Malacostraca; order Isopoda; family Trachelipodidae; genus Trachelipus; species Trachelipus rathkii. Next base: position 2,959 of record JABUQX010075878.1, read on the forward strand.
GCTGCACAGAAATGTTTTGTGATATAATATATATATAATATATTATGAATTATATATTATGTATCCTATTACTAACATAATATTAAATATATATATTTATATATTTATATAATTAATATTATAGAATAGATATATATATATTATTATATAATATTATATATATTAATTAATTATATATATATATATTAATATATATAATGACGATTTTCCATATAAACTATATTATATATATAACTATATATTAATAATATATAGGTATAATGTTATAACTAAGATAGCAAAATAATTAGAGTAATAAATATTTTTAATAAATTATATATTAATGGTAGGACATACGTAAACAAGAGTAACGTAATGTCATAATATTATGATAATATATATAATATATATATATAATAATGTCCTGTTGGGAGGGTCTTGTTTATGTTTATCATATTTTTTTTTTTTCTTTCTTTTTAGGATTTTCCAATAAAATTTCTTTATAAAAAAAACGCGAAATTATGCAATTGCATGGCACATAGACATTTGTCTACGAGGGGCGGAGCTTAACCCCAGAACCATGAGTGGTGTGTAAAATAAATAAAATGGACTTTTTCTTCAACAGTCCTATAACCAAATGACCAATTCTATATTACCAAAGCTCCAAAATGCCAGTTGACGATTAAAACGTCTATATGTAGATGGAACAATGTTACAGGGCACATAATCGATTTTAGCATGCGCGATTAAATGTGCTCTATATCTGGTCGGGTTATCATCGTTGTCGTCCGTTCTTCTATGGGCGTCGGCCTATGTAGAGAAGGGTACTATATGCGTTTGGGCAAGATATTTTTTCGACACTCACTTTCATTTTGTTTCGGTAGATTCATATACACACTATCTTGATTTTTTTATTTAATTGGTTTTTCTTCTAAATTATGTAAATTTTGTTTTATTTTGATAATATTTCTAGAATATTTCGTGTGTTTTGTTTATCTATATTGTAATGTTAGCGCACATTAAAGGAAAAATCAATGACCTGCTTCTATTTGCTGCTCGTAAAATTGGATTTGCCACATTTACAGTCAGTTTGTTTAACTTAATTAGTCTATCGAGGAGAACAGTTTCTAGAATATATACTCCTTTACTGCTTATTACTCTTCAATTATTCATCGTAATAAACCATTGTAGATACAATTAAAAAGTCTTGCTTGAGTTAAATTAGGTTCCGATGTAAAGGAATTCTACGAGTTTTTTATCATCTCAATATTATATTAATGAATATATATATACGATATAAATGTATTACAGAAGTAATAATAATAATAGATACTGTTAAAGGTATATAGAATAGTTATGATTTTTTCAACTGCAAACTACAAATAATTGAGTGAATACAGAATAGATTTATATTAATTGGATAAGATTGAGGAAAATAGACCAGTGTTAGTTACAATAAAATAATATAAATAACTTTAGCTATTATTTCTAAATGTGAAACCGGGCTCGGTGATTTGAGGTACAATCTTAAGTTTTGAGGAGGCATGCAATAGTTATGTTTTTTTAGTTAGACTATACAATAGCTCTCATTATTTACATTATTACCTTGTAATGTAATGTGTTGAGTATATTTAGAGCAAATAACACTTAAAATTACATGCGTTATATAAATTCATATCTATTTTATAAAGTCTGGTATCAGACTCTTAATTGATTATTATTAGAGATATATATAAATATCAATAAATAAAATATTATTCGATTAGTTCTTACTTTAACGTTGATATCAGCAAGCCATGATATCTGTAGATGATGAGATAAGCTGAGAATTGATAGTTTCCGACAATACTGCTTTGCATGGGCGCGCTAAAGAAATACTTTCAATGATAGACTGTGTCTTAAGGAAATGTATCATCAAATCAGATTAGTATCTCAACTAATTAAATCCCGTAGTTGTTATACAAAAATTCAACTGTGACTTTAAAATCAAAGGGGCTCCAATTATTCATATATCTAAAGATATAGTAGTGTCACCGCATTAATCAGTAATAAGTTTAATAGGGGAAAAATTCTACAAGCAATATGTATCCGCTTCATTATGGAGCTTTCGTGACGTTTAACGATTGTCAGGTCTGGCTTGGCGCTAGCTCCTGCATTCTGACGCCCTGAATTGTAGCATAACCTTCCTGTTCTTTGAAGCCACAAGTTCAAAAATTTATTATCGACAAAATCTCGCACAAAACAAGACAGGTATCAACATCTAAAAAGCGAGTATGGCAACAAGGGTCGCGGCGAAAAGAAAGCGCGATCATAATGATTCCTGCAAGTGAGTTGCAAAATGTGCTGGAATTAAATAAGTCGGGCGGATTGCATAAGAGGAAGTGATCGCAAAGTCTTTAGCAAATAAAATATTTATAAATGTTTGACGTAGAGCTGCTAACTCACTTAGTCTAGATTATATTACGTGAATAATGTTAATCCTATTTTATGCTAATCATCTTTATATGGCGTAATAATTAGAGTGGAATCTTTTTTAAAAAATCAATTATATGAACTGCCTATTACGATCTAGTTATTGTCTTTTACAAAATTTCCCCGTAAATAGCGAGCTTCCATCATGAAGAGTTGGATTGGGACATTTTTCTGCTGCGAGTAAAATAACAGTATTGCCTAATCAATCGTCATAAATATTAAAAAATGGAAATCGGTATAATAAACCAGGGGTATATGAGGAGCCTTATCGAACGTAAAATCATATATAATATATATATTATATATTAATATAATATATTATAAAGTAATATATAATATAATATCTAATATAATTATAATATATATATTATAATATATTTATATATAATATAATAATTAATATATAATTAAATATTAATATTAATTAAATATATATTAGATGTATATAGTTAGTATATATATATAATCATGGGCGTACCTGAAATGTTATGTATTTTAGGCAAACTATATATATATATATATATATAATAATAATATGTTATATGTATTAAATATATAATATATAATTTAATTATTAATTAAAATATATATAATATATAATATAATTATAATATATAACAAACACTATTGGCTTTGAATGATTTTTGGAAATGAACAATGTACCCTCCAATTTTTAAAATTAAGTTGTTCCTTGGATAAGCTTTTATTACTCAACTCGGGAATCTACACTTACTTCCATTATGCACTATTTATTATATAAGGAAATATCACTTAATAATATAACCAAATTTACAAAATGCAAGGATTTTAAAGTAAAAACTGCTGTTAACTAGATTTTGGAAAACCATATATGTATTGTAAATTGTGATATAATATATAGTGTGATATATAATAGTATGAATCACCATCCCTATAGTAGTATAATTATACATATAATATTATAGTAGATGACATTTATAATAATATCTTCAATATATAATTATATATATTATATTATATAGTTTAATTATTAATTAATATAATGATTATCGAGAGCATAGTAGATGTAAGAGTAGAGAGGAGTAAGAGATTCAATAATTTTCTTTTTTTTTCAAAATTTTTCGTACATTTTAACACTGTTGTAGTGAATCGAATAGTTTTGTCTTACTTCCGATCGTAATATTTTTATTCTAATATTTTCTTTTTTCTGGCTCGCTTTAACAAAGCATAAGTTATATGAATTTAACGATGCTTGGCTTTGGTTTTTCCATTATAATAATTTTTATGAAATAAATATTATAAAGTATAACACTCTAATTTGAGTACATGCCCGATAAGCTATTTGAAAAATTTACATTCTTAAAAGGATATAGAATATAAGTATAAGGAATAATTAATTTCCAAAATAATAGTGAATTTTAATATTAAATTATATATATAATATTAAATACTTAAAAATATCTGAATTTCTTATAATAAAAATTATATTAGATAAAATACAAATGATATTCAATCATAATCTATCTAAATAAATTAATAAATATTATAAAATTAACTAATTAATCGTTAACTATACTCAACAAAGTGAGTTAACAGGTAATGATTATTACAATTTTATAACAAAGACTTTCAAAATAAAATTATATGGAATAATAATAATAATAATAATAATAATAATAATAGGTAATAAGGCAATGTAATAACTATACATCCTTAACTACTAAACTCACATATATAATTTGAGTATGAATACGACTAACACCATTTATGATATATAATTTAATATTAAATTTAATTACTTCTTTAATTGCAACAATAAGATATAGATTATTATAGTCATAAGATGTAGCAGAGTCGCTTATATAATTATAATGTATTATAAATTATTAATTATATTATAATTATTATTTAATTATATTTTTATATTATTGATAAATTAAATTATATTAGATTTGGATAATTGTATAATAATATAATAAAATTATATTTACTTAATAAATAAATAACAATTATTATTATTTATTTTAATATAAAGAAATAATCATAAAGTAAAAAATTATACAAATAAATGTTATTAGAATACTATCAAAATATTGATTAAATTTTCATTACCATTATTTATTGTTATATATTATTAAGTATTGAAAAAAATTCAATCTAATATATTAAATTATTTGATAAAAATCGAATTAACATTATAAATAAATAATTCACCTACAAATATATATTTATTTATGATAGAAAATATATAAGTTAAATAATAAATTAATAAAAATTAAAAATATATAATTTAGGCTGACTTTAATTATGTTGTTGATTTGACAACTAAATGTATAAGTTAAGAACTGGTTGCTGCGACAGACAATTACCTCTTCTCAATAAACTGCCACCCTTTCAATACATATTAATTATTTATACAAAAATAAAATAATTTCAAAGATAATAGTTTTATAGATTTCAGTTCAATTACCTTAGAATATAATAATTAAAATAAAATAAATCAAAATCATATAAATCATGAATATATTATATTATATATCATTATATATTAGACCTAATAAATTAATGATTATAGAGAATTAATTTAATATAATAAAAGAATTAATAATATTTTAAATATATAAAAATTAAATAAGAAATAAATATGATCAATTTCAATAAGTTAAACCAAAGTATCCTTAAATCTAGTTACATAAAGTATAAATAAATATTAAATAATATTAATAATTTAAAAATATTAAATTTATAATAATTAACAACATAACATTTTTAATGAGAGACACGAGTATAATAAATACGTGTCATAGTACTTATTTATACTAGAACTACCTAGTGATTACTTCAAATCATAATGTAGGTGCGTTCTTATGATGCGGACTTTTCTTAAATATCTGATCTTGTTCTCCACCTTAACTGTTATGTGGCGTAAAATCTCTTATTTATTTAAATTTAGATAAAAATTTAATTAAAATCCCTCAATATATTAAAATATTTACTAAAATAGTCAGAAAATCTCTTAACATATCGGCTTGTCATACTTGTCAGTTAGCAAAAATCTCTAATATATTCAATACACCACCAAAAATAAAGATTAACAAATCGTATGGTTTAACGAGTATTCATGATATCTTTTTACTTTTCATAAATAAACTACTCAAATATATTCAAATTCATTAAATCTTTCTACAAAATCTGCTTATGGGTTCAAAGAGAGACAGCAAACTTCAAATTTCAAAAATCGTTAAACTAATTGAAATATATAAAAAGATTTTACCTCAACCATATTTTCCCCAACTTAACAATATCCTTCCTTGACTTGACAAACAGAAATATGAACACCAAAATACTTAAAAAAATTCTCTATTAATAATATTCGAACATTAATTCACCAGAACAAAAGCTCTCTCTACGATAAGGCATTTTTCTCTTTTTAAAATTAATTATGTTAACATTGAAGAGAATAAAATTTAATACTCAATAAAATACTAACGGAAGTTTTTAATTTATTAGAATAATACGCGGCAAATTTATCTTTCGGTTATGAATAAGAGTCCTTCCTTAATATATCTGTTCTATAAATATTCACTTAAAACTTATTATAAAATTACCTGTATATTTATATAATTTATAATACATTTTTAACATTTTACTGTTTAGTATATATATAATTATTGTAACTTATTGATTTTCAGTATATTATATTGGTTAGGTATTATAATATATGTTTATTTATATAGTATAATATATTGTAGTGTTAATATGGCACATATATATTAGGGTTATTATAGTAACATAGTCATAGTTATATATATTCGGATTTAGCTAAGTATGCATATAATATATTTGAATTTCAGTTAAAAAGTGTCTAAGTTGGAACCACTCAAGCTGTTTAGAAATATTAAAATATATTTTTTATAACTCCCTCTAAAATAAAGACAAAAGAGAATTCAGAAAGTCCTTTAGTCCAAGTAGAATGCAATGAAAGCTTATAAAATACTAGAAGATAAAAAGGTTTAATCGATGTTGCCGGAGCTCTACTATACCTCATGTGTACCCCTCATCAGAACTAAAAAAAAATTTACAAACTATTAAAGAACACAAAATATAAAAAAATGAAAATACCAAAAGTAAAAAATGAAAATATAAATTCAAAGCAAAAAGTAAGACATGAATGGTAGCGTTCGCACTCTTAAAATCCTTATTATCAAGTATCCAGTAAAATATTAATTATTTCAAAAGAGAGTCCTATAAATAGTGATTTCTGATATAACTTTTTGGATTTGGGATCCATAATTGGGAATAGATAAAAAATTTTAGTAATGAGATATTCTTATGTCTATTTTGTAGATAGATGAAAAAATGGAACTCAATCAATAGTATTGAAAGTTTGATCACTGCTTCCTTTGATGTGATCGAAAGCTCAAAAATTGCCTCCGCTATCTCTCATTCCATCCTATTCTCGTCCGTGGAGAGCCATGGATCTACTTTTGTTAATATAAGTCTAAAAGGCACAGCTACTTACTTCTTCTTATTTTCGATATGCCTCTCCTGACTTACCCATGGTCGGTCATTTCTCGGTTTTATAAAGGTTACTTATTAAAAGTTTTCGTCACAAAAATTAGTAAATCATAGCACATATAAAACAAGATTGTTTTAACGACGAGCCCTACACTTCCACACTGGCTTCTCTCTTGTTTGTGATGCGATGCGGATGGTTGATATTATGTTATTAAGATTCTTTTGAAAGTGTATCAGAAAACTGAAAAATGTTTTAAGATTATATTATCTTAAAATAAATGTTTAAATATAAATTAGTAGTTCAAAGAAGTTTGGCGCTTTGAAAATAAGAATAACTTAACATTTGCCATGAACAAAAGGTATGAAGCTATTCTATTATAGTCCCTAGGAAGATGAGGTATAGATAGCGTAATGCTACGAAAGGTAGGTCAATTTATATATTACGGTTATTATAATTTTAATATAAGATTATATTTTTTATAATTATTTTATGTTGTTAAATAAATTTTAGGTGAAAAAAAAAAATTTAGTGTGAAGTTGAGGGACAATAGCATCGATAAGTTCTCCGAAACGTATCAACGTTTCTCTATCTCGGGGCTCAGGGTATATTTTTCTGCAAAGGAATTTTCTCCTATACTATTTATTAAATAAATTGTCTTACAAAATTTAGAACGTAGGTTATGTAAGGTTATATTACGTAGAGTAAGATATACATATAATATATATCGTCAATAATAAATACTATAGAGATAGATTACATTATACTAATATATACACTCTACGTTATTATTAAGCTACTTGAAGTATTTATTTTATCACGAATTAATATATTCTATTTCTATTGAGATAAAAATTATTAGGTATAAAGATATAAATATAATAATTTGATAAATTTGACATCGTCTTGAAAGCTTCTATTCTTATATATGACTATATGTATATACAGATATAGTGGTGATAGAATATATACACACAAACTAATTAATATACGACAACTTAATAAAACATACAACTACAACAACTAATACAACTAATACAATATATTAATAATATATTATATATATATTAGAATATATATAAATTAATATATAATATAAATAATATAAATATATAAATAATAATATCATTAATATAGTATAATTAAGTGAGTGATTAATATAAACCTATAATAATATATATATATTAACATAAATTATAATATATATATAGAGAATTGAAATAGACCCCGAGGTGTGTGTGTGTGAATCTATGTGTGTGTGTGTGTGTGGATTCTTGTGGTAATATGAGAAATCACAGCCAGATCTGCTCAAGTTTCTGGAATGTAGGTCTATGACAGTTCTTTTTACAAATTCTATTCAACTCTCCTTCTCTCTCTCTCTCTCTCTCTCTCTCTCTCTTCCGTCATCTCTCTCTCTTTCTTTCTATCTCTCTGCTCTCTCTCTATCTCTCGCTCTCTTTATCTTTCTTCTCCTCTCTCTCTCTCTCATTTTCATCAAACAAAGTCATTGATTTTGTTCTTTCAATGATATATATATATATATAATATATATATATATATATAATATATAGTATAATTATATATACTATATATTATAATATATATATAATATATATATAGTATATATAATATCATATAATATATCTTTATATATATATATATATAATATATAATATATATATATATACTTTTAAAAAAATTTAATTCTGCTTGTCTTTAATTATTTTCACCTCTATTTATCAATTTTAAATATCATTTATTTTCAATATATTATTATATAATTAAATATTTATTTATTTTCAATATATAGTTTTTATTATTTTAATATTTCTCAATCCCTATTTTAATCCCAACCTAAAGGAAAAAAAAAACAACAATTAAATAAAAACGGAAAATAAAAATAAAAAAATAGAAAAAGAAAAAGAAAATTTTATATCTTAGTAAAGAAAAAAAAACCAAATTTTTTTTTTCCTTTTTACGGATTTTTTCCTTTGATTTTCTTTTTCTACTTGAATGGAAATCATAAAAAAGTAACCGTTTATACCCTCTCTCTAATCATCACGTATCGTATAACTGTCACGGTGCTTATATTATATATATATTATATACTATTATACTATATATATATATATAATATATATCGATAAAGCTTACTGTATATCTTTGACATCGTTGTACACAGAACATACAGTAAAATTACTCGTGTATATATATATATATATAAAAATCTATTATATATATTATATATTATATATTATATATTATATATATAATATTTATATATAGTATTATATAATATATATTATATTAAAAAATAGAAATGGTTGTATATTAATATATCAATATATATATTATATTATATATATATATATTAATTCTATATATATATATATAAGTAATATATATATAATATATATTATATATATTATTACCAAAACCACTCTAATTTTCCAACACGTAATTTTAGTATAGGTATTAAATTATACCTTTGAAAGGTGAATTTTTTCGATTACCTACTTTAAAGAAAACACATTTACGCTGATAATAATATAAGTTTTAAATCCGGGCCTCTAGATCCTGCACATATATTGATGCCGCCCACATCTCTTAAACATCGTCGGGGGCTCCAACTCGCTTCACAATATTCGAGTTTCCCGAAACTTCTATTAGCGGTTGTTCCGGCTCATAACGGTGCGCATTTTCAAAATTTAAGAAACTTCAAGGCTTCTGGAGAATTAACAATTTTGCAATTAAAGAATATTTTCATCCTTGTTGTCGCTAAAATAGATGTGTTATGATCGCGCTCTGTTAAAAATATGGAGTCAGTATGCGCAATACGATCACCTTTAATAGCGTCTCTATCTGTGAATGTAGGTTTAAAGCTGTGTGTGGCATTCCTTTTCCATACTGATTATCGTTTAAGTGCTTCAAATGGTATACTTGGTTTGTACAAGCTTTTTCGCATAAGAAGAAAATTCAAGTTGTTGTTCTTACTCGCAAAAATGTTATACTCAATAATATTGTTTATACCCTAACAATTTCATATCACAAAAAAAATAATACTTGGTGAAAAGCTCCGCATACTTATCTCCGATTGAATGCACATTCCCTATACTCAATAAGAAGCGAGGAATCAAAATTAACTCGTTATGAGTAGTCAAGTTTCATTGAAGCTCCACCCATTTCAACCATTGTTCCTCACTTAAGGTCGATATTATTATTGCAGGATGAGCAATATTCGACCTTATAGTCTTGCCTTTCTTAATACAAGGAACACCTTTTTTGAAGGTAATCCGGTATTAAGAGATGCTTTTGTAAGCGTACCTATTTGTCGATACCTTTACCTTGTACAACATTATTTTGCGTCTCAAATTGTATTATATATATATATATATAATATATAATATATATATATATATATATTAATATTAAATATATATATATATATATATTATATATATATACTATAATTAATAATTTTGCATTTAATATATATATTATATATATATATATATATATATATATATTATATATATATTATTATATATATATATATATATATATATATATATATATATATATATATATATATATATATATATATATATATATATATATATATCCGCAACTTGGGTATGATTAATACAATTATATCTGACTGACGCTATTTTTATTAATATAGGAGTTTTGTTTTGCATTTGTGCTTATGAACGTAAAAATGCTCGAGTTTGCGTTCGTTTTTGACTTTTGTTAACTTAGCGCAAAATGGTCAAGAATGCTTAACCAAACGTAAGAATTTTCCTTAATTTCTATAAGGTTTGCTATTTCTGTGCTTGATGAAATTTACAGCGTTCTTAACAAAAATTTTTACAAAAAAATGGCGGCGTGATAGGCCCGTTTGAATCTAAAGAATATTTCATTCAATAAATCAGCTTTAAATCTAATCTTTCTTCCAAATCGATAAACTCATCCCAATAGTTGATCTACAATATTTGTAAATATAAACTATTTCTTATTTTTATTTCTGTTTATCCCAAATCGAAGTGCTCCATCTCAACAGCTGATTCAATAGTTTTGTAAAAAAAGTAAACCACATAAGAAATCGTGTTCGTTTTTGCAGGAAATTCAGGCAATTAGTACAGGCAATCAGGAAGCAATAAGCACAAATGGTCTAAATTTAATACTGAGGGGGGGGGGGGGGGGGGGGGGAGGGGGGGGGGGGTGAGATATATATATTTTTTTTTTTTTTTTTTACAGTTGTCAACATCACTCACGGCGGGCCCTAATCGAGGGGTGTTTCACGTCTCCATGAGTCAACAACTAACAAGGCAAATTACGGCCAAATGAAGCACAGACGCAGGCTTTAAGTGAGGGAGATTAAATTCAACAAGAAACACAGAAGATGGAAAGATTCCACAGAACAGGATGTGGCAGGAAAAAGAAAGAAGCACCGCGCAGCGAAAACTAGCCTGGAGTTACCTACATCAACACAAAACTCATGTGCAGACACAGCACCCCATAGTGCTACGAGGGGCGACGTAAAGGTGGAGGGCACGCGAGTGACAAGCTCCTCGAGCACCTGCCGCCTGCGGTACCTATGAAAAGAGATGAAGCACAACATCGCGCCGCAAAGATAGGGGGTCAATTGAACTGGAAAGTACACAACAGTTTGGAAGCCTTTTGCCTGACTCGACCCTATCCAAAAGGTGGGTGAATTTGGGCCCCGCAGATATGAGAGCAGTACTCCCATACAAGGCGGTAGGGCCCTTGGTTAGGGAGCAACTGGGAAAGGAAAAAAGTCTCGTCAGTCCTAAACAGAATCCCAGTTTTCCTTGAGGAAGCAACTAGCAAACCGTGTGATGTGAGGTTTATAGACATTTTTTGGTTTATGTAAGGCCAAGGATGTTTAATTTGTCACAGGTGAGACGAGAGAACCGTTTAAAGAGATAGGAAAGTTAGGAGGTGTCTTAGAAAAGGAGATTTGTAGAAGTTGAGTTTTTTAAGAATTGAATTTCACAAAGGTTCAGACGACCCCACTCGGAAATTCTATCCAGATCTGCGAGAAAAGAATCGGAAAGATTAAGACGAGAGCAATTCTAGAAGTAAAAGAGGGAGCAGAATTGAAATGAGTTGAAAATTGATGGGTCGAGTCATCGGCATATGAGTGATAGAGTTAGATGTGCAGGTGAGAAAGATCATTATTGAAAAGTAGGAAAAGAGAGTAAGGGATAAGACAGAACCCTGAGGCGAACACCACTATTGACAGAAAGGAAGAAGAAGTCGCCCCAACAACAACAGCCGATATTGAGCGATTTGAAGAAAACTAGACAATAAGTAAGCAAAGAGAGGAGGAAACCCAAAGGAGGGGCGCTTGGAGAGCAGTGACGCGTGCATACCAAGGTCAAAAGCTTTGATATGTCAAGCCCACCACGCAAGTCTCCCCTAGTTCATAAGGCGGAAACCATAAATCAGTAAGATAAGAAAGTATATCGCCAGTCAGACCTCGAGCGCCGAAAGCCGTACTGGCGATCGGAAGAAGGGATGGAATTCCAGATGATCTAAGAAAATGAGAAGTTGAGAAGAGTTTCAAAGATCTTAGATAGAATACAAGTAAGAGCTAAGGGCGATAGTTTTGGAAGGATAGAGCGGCTTCCTTTTTTCGGAAAAGGTTGGACATGTGCGTGCTTCCAACCCTGAGGGAAAGTTAGTATTGAGAAATAGAGAATATAGTTGAACGAGGGGAAGGGGATAGCACGGCAGCACACTTCCCTCAAACTCGGGGAGGAATGCCATCCGGGCCACCAAACCTTCCTAACGTTCGTAGATTTCAGGAGCCCAGCACCCGATCAAAATGTAATCACCAGGCAAAGGCATAGGAACACCTGAGCAGGAGAAGAGGAGGATGAGGAATGCCAGAATAGTCCAGGGTTGAGTTAAGAAAATAGGAGGCCAAAGAGATTAGCCTTTTCAGTGGAGAATTAGCAAACAGAACCTTAGTCGAATAAGAGGAGGAAAGACAGATTTAAAGAAGTTGTTAGAGATGTTTTTTGGCAAGGCCAGAAATTTGTCTAGGCAGAACCAAGGAGGTTAGCGCACTTTCGTTTGATGAAAGCCCGCTTTGCCCGTCGAAGAGTATCCCTGCATCGATTTCTAGCTGAATGAAAATTACGAGTGATAGGAGAACCAGAATTTTTCCCCACCGATACGCACTGTCTCTAGCCTGATGGCCAGAGAACAAGCACGATCGGACCCATGGATTATGAGAGAGAAAGATTAGTCGAAGAAGAAATGAACCTGCTCATCCCATCAACGATTCACAGCTCCCACCTTATCGGCAGAAGTCGGAGCGTCACCAGAGACAAAGCAGTCATTCCAATTATAGTTAGGTAGAAAGCAACGCAAGCCCCATCGCCTGATCAAAAGTGGCAGAAAAAACACATAGAGCAGGATGGTGCTGTTGGAGAGAAGTATTAAAATTAAGAAATATAAAGGTTGTGGTCAGATTTACCAAATAGGAGCGAAGGTGGTGTATTTATACAGAGAACTAGTGTTGAAAACATAGGTCAAGTGTGTTCAAGAATTGGTTGGGAATGTGTGTGGGTTCTTTGCACTTAAGAATTGGGCAAATGCCCTGCGCATTTATCTGGGCATTTGTCCAATCTGGGCATTTATACTTATATTATATATTACTGTGTATATATATATATATTATAATATATATATATATATATATATATATATAATATATATATATTATATATATATATATATATATGTATAGAACATCTATAATATATTCTTTTAGTGTTTTTTGTGTTATATATATAGTATATATATAGGTATATATATATATTATATATTATATATATTTATAATATTATATAATATATTATATATATATATATACTATATATATATATATATTATATATATTATTAATATATATATATAATATAATGATATATGTATTATATATATATATATATAGTATAGATATATATATATATATATTATATATATATAATATATAATATATAATATATATATATATATATATATATATATATAAATATATATATATTATAATATATATATATATATATATAAGGTATATGTATATATATATATATATATATATATTGTATATATATTATATATATTATATATTATATTATATATATATATATATATATATATATATATATATATTATATATATTATATATATATAATATATAATATATAGTATATATCTAATTTCTTAATTAAATAAAATAAATATTATTGTAATTTAAACACGCATTTTTAAAAAAAAACTTACCTTTAAAATTGGTTTATTTGTATAAATAGTTTGCCCTTCTGTTCTTTATTTGGGCAAATTTTTCAATCACTTTTGTGTTGAATTGAGGAATCTCCTCTATAAAGTCTTTTTGTATTGATAGCACTGCAAGTGCGTTTAATCTATCTTGTGATGTTGTGTTTCTAAGAAGGGTTTTAATGCGCTTTAAAGTACTGAAACTACGTTCAGAATCGGCAGTCGACACGGGCGTCACTAAAACGATTTCTATTAATTTTGCGGCCTCTGAAAAAGCATCGCATAAGCCATTATCGTCCAAAAATTTATACAAGCCATTAACATTTGTGATGGAACTAAAGGTTTCATTATCATACATAACAGCTAACTCGGAAATTAGTCTCTCTTTATGTAGCATAGGATAATTATTTGCAATAGTTTGAATGTGATCAGATGGAAAACACTGCTTATGAGAATTAAATTGCTTCGGGTCGACAACAATATATGAGCGAAACAACTCAAAATTTTTAAATCTTTCATTTATTTCTGTAATTATTTGGTTACAAGCCTTTGTCGCATCCGTTTTTAAGGTATCAGTAACTACACTGCATTTTTTAAGTCTTTTTAATGGAACTTCTAAAACTTCACTATCATCCCCTGAAATAAGAAATTTTGCTATATTGTGCCGTATTGTAGTAATTGAAGATTCAAAATGTTTCAAAGCATCTTCAACTGTAATATTATTTGATTTATTGGACTGTAAAACGTTGTATAAAATATCTGTATGTTTCAACGTTTCATAAAAAAAAGACAGAAAGAAATTAAACTCGTAGTCTTCCAATAATCTTTCAAAGCCTACTGATTCACGAATGCTTTTATCGTCCCAACAGTCTTCATTCTGAATCCTTTTAAAACATTCCAACAGTTGTTTCTTGTTTTCTTTTATGCAATTTACGATTTTAGAATGAAAATTCCATCTGGTTTGACAAATCTTTGGAATGTGAACATTACAAACTTTTTGAAGCATATCGTTACGTTTAGGTGAATTCGTGAAAAACGCACCAAATCCACTCAGATTAGCAAAAAATATTTTTATCCTTTTATTTGATGAGCAAACCTTTTTCAAAATTAAATTTAATTTGTGTGCGTAACAATGAACATAATGGGCGTAAGGGTAGTACTCTTTCATCTGCACTTGTACACCGTTGTGGGACCCGCTCATAACAGCTGCTCCGTCATAGGCTTGTGCAATTAACTTGTTGGTTAAGTTAAAAGATTTTAATTCTTCTTTCAGAACACTTGTTAGTCCGGTAGCTGTTCTATTATGAATATTAACAAAACTTAAAAATCTTTCGACAGGTTGAGAATTTCTAGAATAGCGCAAAATAATCACAAACTGTGAAAGGCAAGTGATATCGGTCGTTTCATCTGCTTGTATGGATACAAAACTGACATCATTAATTTCTGATTTTATTTCGTCGATATAAACATGATACATACAGTCTAAAAGGTCATTTTGAATAGTTTTTGAGGTATTTTTTGCCACATTAGAATTTGTCAAGTGATCTTCTAAGACACTATCAAACTTAGATATGTAATAAACCATGTCTAACAATACTCCCCGGTTATTAGATTGTGATGTTTCATCGTGACCTCTCAAAGGTAATTCGTGAATTCCGCAAAATTTTATACAATCTATAATTCTAGATAAATTATGTCTATTTTTGTCTACTATCTCATTATGCTTTAAAATACTGATTCGATGGCCACTATCAATTGATGATAAAATATTTACTTTCCCAAGTTGGGAATACTGAATACAATTATTAAAGTGAGTTCGGCTTCTTTCATGCTTGTGAATTTTCTCTGAGAGATGTTTTAAATCATTGCAACCTGTTCGTGCCCATACATTTTCACCTCCAAATAGCAGACAGTAGAAGCAAAATAAAGCATTTTTGTTATCACTTACAGTAAGCCATTTCTTTTTCTCAAACCAAGATTTACAAAATGTTCTATTCTTCTTTCCATCTTTCTGATTAATGTGAACATCTCTAGGCTGATACGGTCCAAGTCTTTTAACTTCTAATTTTTCTTCATGTTTTAAGGTGGAAAATGCCTTTATTAAAATATTATCTACTCTATTCATTTTTTGGAACATTAAACATTTATTTAGTCCCCATAGATGCCTCCTGTAAAAAAAATTTCAAAAACGAACCAATCTTTCCCTTAAAAAAAAAAAAAAAAAAAAAAAAAAAATTCATTACGTGTAGCCTATACAGAATTCAGGCATCATAGATTCTCCCTGTGAAGAAATTTTTCAAATCCGACCTCGCTTTGCGTAGTTACTTTAAGTAATTTTTTTAATTAATAATCAATTTTTTTAATTGATAATCAATAATCACAAAATATCATATTGTTACTTTGATAGGATTGGGGGATAACACTGTAATTAAAACGACAATGAATCCAATGAATTACCATAAAAATAGGCTTTCACTCCTTTCATTAAATTTCAACGAAAAATACCTTTTTTAACAGGCATTTCAACACTAAATATCACTAAACTCAGTAATCAGTTATCAGTATAAACATTTTCGCAGACTAGATTCACAAACAATCAAAAAGAATTATTTACAGACTTGCAACGAACGACAACCAGATAAAACTAAAACATATAATTTGAGAAAAAGCTTCGGGGCCAGCGAAATATGGCCCAGACTTTATTATTAACAAATGTACGCACACACCTCTTGGGACCACACGGTTTTTGTCTATAACAGTTCTAAGTTTTATTATATATATATATATATATATATATGTATATATATATATATATATATATTATATATATATATATATTATATATATAATATATATATTTAAATATATATTTATATATAATATTTCGGTGATAATAAAATTTTTAATATAATATTAGAAATTCTTAAATATGTCTAAAGTGATGGGAAGCATTTAATCGTCAATCGTCAATCGTCATCGGCAAAATTCGGCATATATTTTTTTTTAAAAAAAGTCGTGCATCGTCTCGGCAAATTTCGCCGATTTTTTTTTGGCCGATTAATTGAACAAATATTAAAGAATTTTGAATAATATTTAACTCAATAAAATAATAATAATAATTTAATAATAATAATAATAATAATAGTCATATAATAATAATAACAATAATTTATAACTATATATATATATAATATAGTATATATATAGTATATATATATATATTATATGTTATATATATATTTATATATATATATATATATATAATATATATATATATATATATAATATATATATTATATATATATATAGTTATATATAGTATATATATATATATATATATATATATATAAATATATATATACCATTTTGCTTATGGTATGTATAACATTCCAATGCCTAATGGTTCGCCTTTCTGTTATGCGTTCATCTACATCCACACTCATCCTGCAACAACATATCATATCTCATACTTATATCCACATAGCCCTCTCTAGACACATCTTACAGACATCATCCTATCCCTGTATATCCATACGTGTAGGGAGAAATAATTGCCCACATCGTATGTCCTGCGTGTTGTAGAAGGCGACTAAGGGACGGTGGTAGTTAGGCGTTGGCTGCCTTACTAAAAACCACTTTATTCTTTTGCCAGGAATGCCCTAATGATGCCTCGTAGAAGGTTCGTGATCGCAGTAAGGCCCTTCTATCCTTCGGCGAAAATTTATGAATCGTATCTGTACATGGAATGTCACAGGAATAAATGCTGAGGAGATGAAGGAGAGAGGTGTGGATGTATTTAGTAAGAAAAGGGCAAATTGATTTGCTTCGCTGAGAGACTGGAAACAAAGAATGAAAGGAACACAGTGAAAATGGAGTGGTGTGGTGTGACATTGTGTTTGTGTTGCTGTGGAAAGGAACGAGAGAGGGAAATAGAAGGATTTGCAAATTCTGATGAGTGAGTTGTGGTAGAGAGCTATGGTAGATTTTTGTGTGTTGAGTACTAAGAAAGTCTAAAGGTTAAATTAGTTTGAAAGGTCAAAAATTTTGGTGTGGTTGCAACATAGTCCATCTGGGGTAATGTTTGATAAGATACGATTTTCTGGGATAACTGAATGATGTTTTGGATGTCGGGAATAGGAGATTCCGTTCATTTGCCACATATCTGGCCATTTTTTTTTACAGTTGTCACCACTAACTCACGGGCAGAGCCCTATTCCAAGGAGGTGGGTGTAAGTACTGCTCGAAAGTTCACCACCCTCCTAGCGCAAATACGGCATATGAGCAACTCAGACGGCAGACTTTTAAAGTGAGGAGATTAAATTCAATAGGAAATACAGAAGATGGAAGAGAAATCCACAAAACAGAGGTGGTGGAAAAGAAGGAAGCACCACAGCAACTAGCCTGGAGTTACCAATGTCACACTGAATACTTACTCGTGCGCAGATACAGCACCTATTGTGCTACGGAGGCGTCGTAATGGTGGTGGTACGCGAGAGTGATAAGTTCCCTCGAGCACTTTGCCGCTGCGGTACCTAATAGGATACGAGATAAAGCACCAACATCGCCTCGCAAAGATATAGGGTCAAGTGAGCTGGAAAGTAACAGAACACGTTTATAAGCCTTTTTCCGTTGCCTCGACCCTGTCCAAAGCCGGGTGAAACCGAGCCCCCCCCCCAGCTAAGAGAGCAGTACTCCAACATGGGCGGATGAGACTTTGTATAGGCGGAGCAATGAGAAAAAAAGGAGGAAAGTTCACAGTCCTAAACAGAACTTTCCAGTTCTTTGGATCCGCCCCTAGCAACGTTGTGATTGTGAGGTTTTCCAAGACATTTTTTTGTTCATGTAAGGCCAAGGATGTTTATATTGTCAAACCAGGAGAGACGACAGAACCGTCGAAAAAGATAGAAGGAAATTTAGAAGGTATTTTGGAGAAGGGGATTTGTAGAAGTTTAGTTTTTAAAGAATTGAATTTCAACAAATGG
>JABUQX010075879.1:0-2500 GCA_015478945.1 Trachelipus rathkii
GATGGTTTAGATCTTTCGGATGTAACTAGTGTGTATGCCTTCGTATTTGAATAGTTCTTCAATATTTTCATCCTTCAGATGTTTGTATGTCTACTTATGTTTTCGGACATAATTAGATATGTTTTGTTTGCATTGTAAGGTATAACTGTATTTATTTATTATTTCTTGTATAAATTTATTATAACAATATTTTGTCATCATCGTGTTTACGTCGCATAGGGAAATGTCAAATGTCAGTACTAAGCACACATATATAATTTGTAAGTTATATTTTAATTTAAGTTTTTCGTACTTATGACTTTAAGCAATAATTATGCGCAGCGACTGCAAAAATTTAGTGCAATATAAGTCTAAAGTGAAAGAATATATATTACGGTGAAACTCATTTCTTTTGAGAATAATCTTTGCAGCTCAGATAAAGTGGAACGTTCCGAGATATGAGAGACTTATTTTATCAAGAATCCAAAGAAAGTAATGTACTCAACACTTCTTCTTCAGAGGAGATCCTCCTGCGGCAGAGCTAGATTACTATCATAATAGAGAGAAGGCTTAGCGTAATTCACTTCTTGTAATGTCGTTATCAGAAACAATTTTAGCAGCTAACGATAGAAGTCTGAGAACTCAAGTTCGAAAAACGACAACTTAGGAAAAGGCTGCAGACTATGCAATTCGCCTACAAGAGAAGTATACATTCTAAAATCTTGCCACAGTTTAATTTATTACTTCTACTTTTAATTCCAAAAATCTTCTGATAGTATTTTCAAACTTCATTTTATCCTTCGCAATTTCTTTTGTTTAAATTACTAATATAATCCTATAACCTAGGTGGCTTGCTCACAAAGTAGACCACTCCAAACATTAGCAGTTTATATCACCCTATTAAATGTATATAATATATATATATATACATGACATATATATAGTGTGATTTAAAGACAAGCTATAAAAATTAATTATAGTATATATTATAATATATATATTAATATATATATAATATATGATATTATAATATATATATATAAGTATTATAATAATATATATATATATCAATATATATATATATTTTATAAATATCAGTATATTAATTTTTTAAGTTATAAACATAATCAATGACATTGAAAAGTTGATATAACAGTTATAATATAATATATGTTTATGTGCAATAAAAACACAAATATCTAAATAAAAATTTATATATATTAATAATATATAGGTGTATATATATATATATATAGTATATTAATTATATTAATTATATATATATCATTATATATATACTTAATTTAGTATAGTATTTAATATATATATATAATTATATATAAATATAATATATATATATATTAATTATATATTAAATATATAATATATATGAGTATATATATATATATATATTATAGATCTTATATACTTATATATATTATATATATATATATATAATATATATTAAATATATATATACTTTAGTATATATATATATATAATATTATATATGATATATTTATAAAATAATATATATTAATATATATATAATATAGTATATATATTAATATATATAATTTATATATATTATTAATTAGTTATAGTAATATAATAGCTATATAATATAAGTATAGGTAATAATTAAGTTATTCATATATATTATGTATTAATTATGATATATACACTCATATCATCATTATGATTTGATATGTAGATATTTAATTCATATATATATTTAGATAGGTCAATTATACTATTATATATATATTATATATATATTAATATATATATATGCTATATGTGGGTAATTAATAAAGTATATATATCGTGATTATATTAGGTATATTTTAATATTATATATGATAGATATGATAATATTATATATATATATATATTTATTACATTGGTAAATTAATAATAATTATATAATATATAATATATAATATTTAAATATATAATAAATATATTTAATAATAATATATATATATAATATTATATTATTATAATTATTATGTTATATATATATCTATAATATATTATAATATAATAATAATAATATATATTATATATATATATATATAATATATATATAACCGTATATATACTATATATATATAATATATATTATTATATATATAAATTATTACCTATATATATATATATCTAATTATTAATAATATAATTTATATATATATTATATATATTTATAGTATATATATATAGTATATATTATATACATATATATGTTATAGATGTGTATAATTATTATATAATGTACGGGAGACAGTTGATACAAGTATTTATTCTAAAGATGTTTGATGCAAATGAAGCGCCAGAAAATTATTATTATGTCGGTTATCAAATGGTCCTTAGTGGGATTTGATACCCTTACCCTTGAGATGGTACCTCCAGAGTGTCTACATCGAGCCACGATGGCTAGGAAACACCCATCAATTTTACCTCTGAAAGCTTAGCTTCCAAGAGGAGCGAAGGCGGTCTTGGACACCTAACCTCGACAAGC
>JABUQX010075879.1:22500-25000 GCA_015478945.1 Trachelipus rathkii
CTCGCTCCCTCCATGGTTCCCTGCGTCCCCAACTCTCCTCTCTTTTCTCTCTAATTGTCTTCCCTCTCTTCCCCCACCATTTCTCTCTTTTCCTATCTCTTTTTTAAAATAAAGTTCGGAGGTGGATTTACAGATAAATGTGGATTTAAATCCAGATTTGGATTATTCCTAAAGGGATTTATTTGGATTAGGAATTGGATTTATTCCCGGATTTAGGAATCGTGTTGCTAAAGATCTTACGAAATCTTTGGCTCGATTTTACGATCAATAAAGCTAAAGAAGTGTCAATTCAGGTAATAAAAAAGCGATATTAGTAAGCAAAAATGATGCAATAGAACTTAAGCTTGTGAGTCATATGAGAGAGTGAAAGGCTAAGCAGAATTTATTTTGAATTATAGGTTTTTTTTATTATCAATAAACTTTGTTTATTGATTTTTATTGGGAAATATTAAAATTTACAATAAGGACTCTGCCTTCAAAAAATTAAAATTCATAAAGGATTTTAATTCTATTCAGTATATAAACAATAATTCAAATTACAAATTCATAAGGGATTTTAGTCCGTGTTAGCAATATTAGCATACAATTCCACTTCTTGTGAAGTAGATGGTTTATATGTAATAGGTGGTGGCATAGGAGGTCTGTGTAGTAGTGATTGCCTGAATTTTATGGGAGGTGGTACTAAGTGTTCAATTTGATTCTGTGGGGAATTTTGAACTTGGGTTACCTCTATTGGAAGGGTTGAAATGGGTATCTCTTGCAATGGAATATCTTGGGGTTCTTGATTTAATTCTTTCAAACATTTTCTACACAATGCTTTTCTATAAAAATAAACTAGTTTCAGATAACTGGCAAATAATAAAATAAACTAGTTTCAGATAACTGACAAATAAATAAGTAAACTAGTTTCATATAACGGTTAATGGGTGGATGGTATTATTAATACTGTCCAGTCTTTTATTCCACTGAACTTCTTTCATTACTTGAAATTTTGGGAACAATGCTGAAGAGATATTTGGTAAAGCAACATGAGTTAAAAAATTAAACAAAACTTTATCAGATTGAGAGATTAATGAAGTTAATGATATATTCTTTTCTAAATGAATGGGATTTTTAAATTGATAATTAGCAGAGGTAAAAGTACAACCGTGAGGAATATTGAAAATAAAATTATTCATATGTTGTACTGAGTGAGGTCTTTCGCAGGATATAGAAGCTCTGATTTTTTCTGCAAAAGATATGATAGTAAAATGTCCCAATGTTACTGTGAAAGGTTCCTTAGATTTGAAAATGGTTATAGGACATGACGAGAAATTAGTAGTGAAATTAAGCAGAAGCGATAGCAAGCATGTTTTGTCATCAATGGATGTAAATGGTTGTGATTGAGGGCAAACCGCTGTTTTCCCAATGTTACGACAATAATCGTGGACTGAGTTCCGCAAATAAGTGTATTTTCTTTGTCCATAATTAACGAAAAGATAATTATTTGGTGTATTGTAAATTATTCGAACGGACGATTCCAGTCTTTTATTCCACTGAACTTCTTTCATTACTTGAAATTTTGGGAACAATGCTGAAGAGATATTTGGTAAAGCAACATGAGTTAAAAAATTAAACAAAACTTTATCAGATTGAGAGATTAATGAAGTTAATGAAATATTCTTTTCTAAATGAATGGGATTTTTAAATTGATAATTAGCAGAGGTAAAAGTACAACCGTGAGGAATATTGAAAATAAAATTATTCATATGTTGTACTGAGTGAGGTCTTTCGCAGGATATAGAAGCTCTGATTTTTTCTGCAAAAGATATGATAGTAAAATGTCCCAATGTTACTGTGAAAGGTTCCTTAGATTTGAAAATGGTTATAGGACAGGACGAGAAATTAGTAGTGAAATTAAGCAGAAGCGATAGCAAGCATGTTTTGTCATCAATGGATTTAAATGGTTGTGATTGAGGGCAAACCGCTGTTTTCCCAATGTTACGGACAATAATCGTGGACTAGGTTCGCAAAATAAGTGTATTTTCTTTGGTCCATAATTAACGAAAAGATAATTATTTGGTGTATTGTAAATTATTCGAACGGACGATTCATTAAAAGGAATGTATGTTGGGAACGGAATTAGCTTATATGAAATAAATTTTTCATTTGAAATGAATGGAATTAATGTGATTAATTCGTATGGGTTAGTGGTTGATTTTATAGTCCATGAGTATGTCAAAAATGAATGATATGTTGATGCTTCTAACTGTATAATTGGATGTAGTTTTGTGGTTTGTGTCATTTCTAGTATATATGGTAATAAAAAGATGGGTGAATAAAGTTGATCATTAGTTATCTTGTTTTTTGCTAATTGTAATGAAGTGATAACTAATTGATGTATCATTGTAATACTGTTAACTGAATGTTCAACTAATGTAAGTAATGATTTTATGCTTCCCAACTGGTTAAGTATATTATGGGTTGCAAGTGATCTGTTTTGAAATTCAATTAATTTTTG
>JABUQX010075879.1:35000-43850 GCA_015478945.1 Trachelipus rathkii
CTGCTTTAACTTTCTGCTTTACTGCTTTAACTTTCTGCTTTACTGCTTTAACTCACTGCTTTACTGCTTTAACTCACATACATTACATACCTTAAAGCAGTAAATCAGTAAATCAATAGAGGTGTTACCTAACACCTAAGGGATTAGTATGCTTTTGTTTTACTGCTTTACTGCTTTAACTTTCTGCTTTACTGCTTTAACTTTCTGCTTTACTGCTTTAACTTTCTGCTTTACTGTTTTAACTTTCTGCTTTACTGCTTTAACTCATATGTTTTACTGCTTTAACTCATATATTTATTAACATTATGTTTTTATTTTTTTATTATTATTTTTATTTATTTTTATTATTATTTTTATTATTTTTATTATTATTTTTATTATTTTATTATTTTATTTTTATTTTTATTATTATACTTAGTGTTATTTACTTCATACCTATTGTTATTATTATTTAGAACACACATACACACACACACACACACACACACACACACACATTCACTATGACACTTATACACACATTCACTATGACACTTATACACACATTCACTATGACACTTACATTTACCCATAGACACTTACATTTACACTTATACACACACTCACACTTATACACACACACACACATTCACTATGACACTTATACACACATTCACTATGACACTTATACACACATTCACTATGACACTTACATTTAGCCATAGACACTTACATTTACACTTACACACACACACACACAGATTTACTTACACTCACACACAGATTTACTTACACATATTTACTTACACTCACACAGATTTACTTACACTCACACACAGATTTACTTACACTCACACAGATTTACTTACACTCACACACAGATTTACTTACACACAGATTTACTTACACACACAGATTTACTTACACACAGATTTACTTACACTCACACACACACACACACACACACACACACACACACTCACTTACACATATAACGTATAATTTATTAAAACATTTTATGTTTTAATTAAACACGTACATTTATATTACTCATTCAAATATAACTAAAATTATTTCAAAGTTTCTTAAAACTTCTATAATAAATCAATCATTATCTTTGAACAAAGAATTTATTATTAACTGTTAATACTTTTTGTTTATAAATTTTATAACTATCAAGTTTTAAAATAACTTTTACTAAAATTTTATGAAATTTTATTAAAAACATATATTTTACGTACCTTAAAGCAATAAATCAGTAAATCAGTAAGGTCAGCCCCTAGCACCCCTCTACACCAAGCTATGCCACGTTTTGTTCTATTGACTTACTGCTTTACATCATCTTTAGCCATGTAATAAGTATAAAAATAACAAAATAAGTTCTTCTCTGCTGACATAACATGTATTTTATTAAATCATTCTAAGTTTTTATTTAAAAATAACAATTATTCAATTACATTTATATTATTCGTTCGATGTTAACTAAAAATATTTCAAAGTTTTTTAAATAATTCGGATTTTCTTTATTATTATTATTATTATTATCTATGTACATTGACAATCCATCACGAGAAAACACAACAACCCGCACTCCTTACAGATATGAAACTGACCTCTCTCTGTAAAATGTGTTGAAATAACTACTTTAGGCCTAAATTTAGGATAATCCTTTTTGTAGCCCGGGGCGATTTAGGTCAAAATATATTTCAAACTGACCTTTTTCTGTAAAATGTGGTGCAATAACTACGTTAGGCCTAAATTTAGGCCTAAATTTAGGATAAGCCTTTTTGTATCCCATGCTGATTTAAGCCTAATACCAGGTCAAAAGGTAATTCCAGTATAGACAAGAATCATTGTTATTATTATTACTTTTATAAATATATTTCAAACTGAAACATGCTGGATCGGTAAGATCCTTTAAGCAGTTAAGAAGGAAATGTTTTCCTTACTTGTGATTGGTCGGAGTAATCCTTATCTCTATATGACCTCGTATGTGATTGGTCGAGAATTATTTTATCGTCTTTTGAAAATTAACTTTGTTCTTTAAACTTGTATTTGAGCAGGTGTGTTTTATTATCTTTTAGACCCCAACTCATTTTAAAATCATAGTCATTTTAGCTGTTAAGCGGTGCACAAGTTATCTGATTTGTATTAAAAGTGTTTTATTTTTACTAAGTGTATATCATATTTATAATAAATACTTACATTGAGGAATAATTATTAATTTCACTAGAATAGATAATAATTAATTCACTAGTTCATAAGCTAACCACCAGGGCTGAGAATTAATTCACTAGATTTATAGTAGATCACGTGAAGCAAAACGCAAGAGCGCCCGCAAGCGCGACCCGGTGCGGAACCGACGCATGAACCCGCCGGTACATATATATATACATATATATATTTATAGGAAAGAGAGAGAGAGAGAGAGAGAGAGAGAGAGAGAGAGAGAGAGAGAGGATATGAAAAGTCTTTTTACTCATGATGAAAAAATTTTATTACACAATTACTATATTAGTAAAATTTACAAATGTGTATACATGTATAAATAAAACTTTCACCTCCAACCGCAAACATCCTGATGGTCCCTATATGGAAATGTAATATATTCCCCAGATATCTCATTTCTTATAGTTGTTATTATATAACTTATTATCCTCTTCTTTGAATGTTCATCAAGATCTTGATCGGTTAAAGCACGTATCTTGGAAGAAATTTTTAGATGGATAGGGAGTGGTATCTTCATTTTAAATCGTTCCACATTGACTATAAATGTTTTAAACACATTGCTTGTTTCCATAATTTTCTCTATATGTCCATACAGTATAGGTACTATATTATTATACTTTAATGTTATATCGAAGTATGTAATCTCGTGTCCCTCTTTCTTAGCAGCTGATGCTCTTATTCTGTACCCATAGACATCATCAGATGCATATACAATGCGGATTTTTGATGGATCACGTGGAGTGTAAGGATGCCTAGTCGAAAAATCTGAATTATAATTGACACATGTATACCAGGTTTTTAAAATAAACCAGCACCTTTGAATATATGTTATAAGTCCCATAGCTATACCTTTTTAAATGTATTACAAACACAGCTATGGTTACGATGGTTGGTTCTCAACTGAATATCATATTCACAGGCTTGTAACCAGCAACCTTTAAACTCATGACGTCATAA
Organism: Trachelipus rathkii; assembly: GCA_015478945.1. Taxonomy (NCBI): domain Eukaryota; kingdom Metazoa; phylum Arthropoda; class Malacostraca; order Isopoda; family Trachelipodidae; genus Trachelipus; species Trachelipus rathkii. The sequence goes on from JABUQX010075879.1 coordinate 38,166, forward strand.
ACATGAATTTTCCTGAAAACTTTATCTTTTCAGCTTTATATACAATGTGAAATTTCATGAATCATTAACTTTTTCGTGACCGCGTAGTAATATTACGCCGGCGGGTTCATGCGTCGGTTCCGCACCGGGTCGCGCTTGCGGGCGCTCTTGCCGGCGGGTTCATGCGTCGGTTCCGCACCGGGTCGCGCTTGCGGGCGCTCTTGCGTTTTGCTTCACGTGATCTACTATAAATCTAGTGAATTAATTATTATCTATTCTAGTGAAATTAATAATTATTCCTCAATGTAAGTATTTATTATAAATATGATATACACTTAGTAAAATAAAACACTTTTAATACAAATCAGATAACTTGTGCACCGCTTAACAGCTAAAATGACTATGATTTTAAAATGAGTTGGGGTCTAAAAGATAATAAAACACACCTGCTCAAATACAAGTTTAAAGAACAAAGTTAATTTTCAAAAGACGATAAAATAATTCTCGACCAATCACATACGAGGTCATATAGAGATAAGGATTACTCCGACCAATCACAAGTAAGGAAAACATTTCCTTCTTAACTGCTTAAAGGATCTTACCGATCCAGCATGTTTCAGTTTGAAATATATTTATAAAAATAATAATAATAACAATGATTCTTGTCTATACTGGAATTACCTTTTGACCTGGTATTAGGCTTAAATCAGCATGGGTTACAAAAAGGCTTATCCTAAATTTAGGCCTAAATTTAGGCCTAACGTAGTTATTGCACCACATTTTACAGAAAAGGTCAGTTTGAAATATATTTTGACCTGGAATTAGGCTTAAGTATAAAAAGGATTATCCTAAATTTAGGCCTTAGGTTTACAGAGAGAGGTCAGTTTCGTATCTGTAAGGAGTGCGGGTTGTTGTGTTTTCTCGTGATGGATTGTCAATGTACATAGATAATAATAATAATAATAATAAAGAAAATCCTAATTATTTAAAAAACTTTGAAATATTTTTAGCTAACATCGAACGAATAATATAAATGTAATTGAATAATTGTTATTTTTAAATAAAAACTTAGAATGATTTTAATAAAATACATGTTATGTTAGCAGAGAAGAACTTATTTTGTTATTTTATACTTATTACATGGTTAAAGATGATGTAAAGCAGTAAGTCAATAGAACAAAACGTGGCATAGCTTGGTGTAGAGGGGTGCTGGGGGCTGACCTTACTGATTTACTGATTTATTGCTTTAAGGTACGTAAAATATATGTTTTTAATAAAATTTCATAAAATTTTAGTAAAAGTTATTTTAAAACTTGTTAGTTATAAAATTTATAAACAAAAAGTATTAACAGTTAATAATAAATTCTTTGTTCAAAGATAATGATTGATTTATTATAGAAGTTTTAAGAAACTTTGAAATAATTTTAGTTATATTTGAATGAGTAATATAAATGTACGTGTTTAATTAAAACATAAAATGTTTTAATAAATTATACGTTATATGTGTAAGTAAATGTGCGTGTGTGTGTGTATCTGTGTGTGAGTGTAAGTAAATCTGTGTGTGTAAGTAAATCTGTGTGTGTAAGTAAATCTGTGTGAGTGTAAGTAAATCAGCGTGTGTAAGTAAATCTGTGTGAGTGTAAGTAAATCTGTGTGTGTGTGTGTGTGTGTGTGTAAAAGTGTAAATGTAAGTGTCTATGGGTAAATGTAAGTGTCATAGTGAATGTGTATAAGTGTCATAGTGAATGTGTGTATAAGTGTCATAGTGAATGTGTGTGTGTGTGTATAAGTGTAAGTGTGTGTATAAGTGTAAATGTAAGTGTCTATGGGTAAAATGTAAAGTGTCATAGTGAATGTGTGTATAAGTTATAGTGAATGTGTGTATAAGTGTCAGTGTGAGTGTGTGAAATGTGTAAGTGTGTGTGTGTGTGTGTGTGTGTGAGTGTGTGTGTATGTGTGTTCTAAATAATAATAACAATAGGCATGAAGTAAATAACACTAAGTATAATAATAAAAATAAAATAATAAAATAATAAAATAATAAAATAAATAAAAATAATAATAAAATAAATAAAAAGTATTAAAACAAAATAAAAACATAATGTTAATAAATATTTGAGTTAAAGCAGTAAAACCTATATGAGTTAAAGTAGTAAACAGAAAGTTAAAACAGTAAAGCAGAAAGTTAAAAAGCAGTAAAGCAGAAAGTTAAAGCAGTAAAGCAGAAAGTTAAAACAGTAAACAGTAAAACAAAAACATACTAATCCATTAGGTGTTGGTAACCTCTGACCAGTTCACGGTTTTCTTTAAATATGTAATCTTAATGATTAAAGCAGTAAGCAGTGAGTTAAAACGGTAAAGCAGAATATTAAAACGGTAGCAGAAAGTTAAACAGTAAAGCAGTAAAACAAGCATACTAATCCCCCTTGGTGTTAGGTAACAGATTTACTGAGTTACTGATTTACTGCTTTAAGGTAAATGTAATGTTAATAAATATGTGAGTTAAAACGGTAAAACATATGAGTTAAACGGTAAAGCAGAAAGTTAAAAGCAGTAAACATGATTCAAAACAGTAAACAGTAAAACAAAGCATACAAATCCCTTTGTTGTTAGGCAACACCTCTATTGATTACTGATTTACTGCTTTAAAATTATGTAAAGTTTATATTTTTAATAAATATTTCATCTAATTGTGGTAAATAAAATGAAGTTATAATAAGGCACTCTGGATTTTCTTCACCCCTACATACGAATTTTAAAAATTTATAAATTAAAAAGTATTAAAGTAAAAAGTATTAAGTAAAAAATGTTAATAAATATATGTGTTAAATAATAGGTCTGTAATGAGTTACAGTTTTAGGTCGCAAAATGTTTTTAATAAAAATGTTTAAGTATGAAATAAAAATGAATGACTCATAGTATATTTGAAAAGAAATTCTTTGAAATGTTTAAGTATGAAATAAAAATGAATGACTTATAGTATATATATTTTTCATTCGCGCGGGAATATTGCGCCTGCGGGCGCACGCGGCGGGCGGGAACGCGGAAATATTGCGCCTGCGGGCGCACGCGGCGGGCGGGAACGCGGCGGACGGGGACGCGGCGGGTCGCACCTGCGGGTGCGGGGTTGTCTTTGCGCGGAAGGTGCACACTGCACCCTGGTGGGTAGCATGAACTAGGGAAGACATTAATATTAACTCTGTTCTATGATGCGGGGTAGAGATGAGCCATCAAAGATGATTTCATCAAAGATGAATCATCAATATAGATGGTATCAAAGATGACGTCATCAAAGATGAGTCATCAAAGATGAGCCTTCAAAGTTGAGGCATCAATGCTGCGGCATTAATGCTGAGGCATCAAAGTTGAGGCATCAAAGTTGAGGCATCAAAATATCGAGTGTGTGAGTGTAAGTGTAAGTGTATCTGTGTGTGTGAGTGTAAGTGTCTATGGAGAGTGTAAGTGCTTATAAGTGTCATAGTGTGTATAAGTGTCATAGTGAATGTGTGTATAAGTGTCATAGTGTGTATAAGTGTCATAGTGAATGTGTGTATAAGTGTCATAGTGTATGTGTGTATAAGTGCTAGAAAAAGACTAACTCATAGTAGGAAGCATCCTAGCAACTTGTAATATACACCAATCGATTCCTCATACCTTATAACCTAGGGGTAGACACCCATATTAGGGCTATTCTAGGCTCAGGGGAGGCTAGAAAAGGCTTGAAAAAAGTGGCACTCAGTTGGCACTATGTGGCACTCATGGCACTATGTGGCAACTTGGCACTATGTGGCACTCACTTGGCACTCATTGGCACTCACTTGGCACTCATTGGCACTCATTGGCACTCACTTGGCACTCACCTGGCACTCACCCAGCACTCATAGAATAATCATAGAATACTAATAGAACATCACTAGATACTTCTTACGGTGATTGGGAACCATCAAAGTTGAACCATCAATAAATCTGAGTCATCAAAGTTGAATCATCAATATAGATGCCAACAGAGATGACGTCATCAAAGTTGAGCCATAAAAGTTGAGCCATCAAAGTTGTAGGGGCACGTGTAGGCTAGGTATAGGTGTACGCTAGGTGAAGGTTGGGTGGAGTCTAGGTGTAGGTGTAGGTGAAGGCTGGTGGAGGCTAGGTGTAGGTGTAGGTGTAGGCTAGGTGAAGGCTGGGTGGAGGCTAGGTGTAGGTGTAGGCTAGGTACAGGCTGGGTGGAATCTAGGTGTAGGTGTAGGCTAGGTGAAGGATGGGTGGAGGCTAGGTGTAGGTGTAGGCTAGGTGAAGGCTAGGTGGAGGCTAGGTGTAGGTGTAGGCTAGGTGAAGGCTAGGTGTAGGCTGGGTGTAGGCTATGTGGAGGCTGGGTGTAGGCTATATGGAGGCTAGGTGTAGGCTAGGTGTGTGTGTGTGTGTGTGTGCGCCCGCGTGTGTAGATGTTACCGAAATATCAAAAAATAGGGCTAAGCCCCTAAAGGGTGGCCAAAAATTAGGGTGGGCCAAAATTGACCCATGGATGACCAAAGGTTTGGTCGAAAAAATTAGGGTGGGACATGTACAACGGTTGCTGACGCAACCGTTTGGCGCAAAAATTAGGGTTGCCGAAAAAATTAGGGTTGCCAAAAAATTAGGGTTCTCAAAAAATTAGGGTTCTCAAAATTGTTCCGAAAAATTGGGGTTCTCAAAAAAATTTGGGTTCTCAAAAAAATTTGGGTTCTCAAAATTTGGGTTCTCAAAAAATAGGGTTCTCAAAAATTAGGGTTCTCAAAAAATTAGGGTTCTCAAAAAATTGGGTTCTCAAAAAATCTGGGTTCTCAAAAAATCCGAGGTTCTCAAAAGGTCAAGGCCCAAAAAAGTTAGGTAAAAAATTCAGGTTTTGCCCAAAAGGTCAAGGCCCAAAAAGGTCAAGGTCAGAAAAGGTCAAAAAGGTGGCAGTATTTTAGTCCGGAATGTACTCCCTACTATTATTATTATTATTATTATTATTATTATTATTATTATTATTATTATTATTATTATTATTATTATTATTATTATTATTATTATTATTCTTCCTGAAACTGAAAGTATTAAACTGTTAATTTTATAATGGCTGTTTTATAATAAAAATAAAAATAATTTGCATTATAATTACGTTATACATTTGTTTCCGAAACTGAAATATATTTGTTTGTCATGTGTTGCGCCTGCATCTTTGTCTTTACGGTACTTTACCGTATAGCATTTAGAGATTAGATTCATTGGAAAAGTGGTATATTTTTTTTATTCTCAAAAGCAAGGGAAAAAAATTGTTGAAACAAAAAAATGTTTTACTAACTCTGTAGGCACTAATCTGAGTCAGGTCGAAATTTTAAGATTTGACTGTTGAGTCCGGAGTCGAAATTTTGTTTGAGTGGAGTCAGGTCAGGTCGAAAATTTTTGTTTAGTGGAGTCCGGAGTCGGAGTCGGAGTCGAAAATCCAAATTTGAATTTAAGGAGTCGGAGTCGAAAAATTTATTTTACGACTCCGCAGCCCTGCAGTAGTGCGTGTGTTATGCTTTGTTAACTGTTTGAATAAACTCTCTTTCATAAACTTCTTTTCTAAATGGATCTTAGAAATTATTTCCTCAGTAACAGTAAGTACTTAGTGAATATATATATATATATATATATATATATATATATATATATATATATATATATATATATATATATATATATATA
>JABUQX010075880.1:0-5000 GCA_015478945.1 Trachelipus rathkii
GACCCAAAGAGAGAGATGTATTTTTGATGGTCGCGGGTTAGGGTGTATATCGCCGGAGTTGTTTGAAGCATTTAATGGTGGATTAAGGAATAAATGCGTGACAAGCCACTGAAGAAAACTGATGAAGGAAGAAATAAACACACAAACAAGAGTAAAGAACAACAAAATGACAGAGTGTATTAAAGCATATTATTACAGACACATTGCGGTCTGCCAGCCAAAGACTTAATTGCTATGATACAATTCAGTTGGACAGTGGGAGGTGGCCGGTCCGTTGTATTTGATATATGTTGGGTCTTCATTAAATGAGCATTTTATTACATTGATGTATATTTACATATTAATATGATAAATCCCAAAGATGCTTTTATAACATTAAGTATTTACTAAATTCTTATTATGTTTGATTTTCGATTTAAATTATATTACCATTTATTATTTAATGTATATATGAAATATTAATTATTTATTTTTTTTATACTGTAGTTATATTATATAGTATTTATTATTATGATAATTATATTGTTATTAGTATATATATATATATATATATCTATAATTATTATTATATTATTGCTTTTCGAGGTAGGAGTATATTTAGTATATAAAGTACTCATATTTATGTTATGTTTATATATATAGTTTATATAATTTATTTATTTATGTTATCTATCCATCTATTTTGGTTTAATGGGAGATAGCGTTATTATTATTATATTATTATGTATTAGTTTATTAGTATTTATTATTATATAGTTATGTATATGTATTATTATTATTGTATATATGTATATATTATATATAATATATTATATTATAGTTATATAATTATATTATATTATTTATATTGATATTAGTTAATTTATATTTATGTAGGTATAGCTAGCTTATAGTTTATTATATTGTCAGTTTATATTAGTGTATTAATGTATATTTATTATGTTTAGTAATATTGTATATATATATTTATTATATTATATTATATATATTTAGTATATATTTTGTATTATTAGTTGCGTTTATCTTACCTGCATGTGTGTATTATAGCATTAAAAAAATATGTGAAAATTCACTATCATTTATTAATTATTATAGTTAAATAACCTTTATCTTGTTCATACCCTTACTTATTTTAATGAAGTTCCATTTAAATGATTTTGAATTTATAATAAATTGAATTAGTATTTATTTTTTGTTGCAGATTTTGAGCAATCTGATAATGTATATCATCATTGGGTTCCAGTTTCATCTCTCCTTCTCGTATCCTCCTCAAGGAGACCAGAACCAAACTCATGCATCAATTATAAAGACCTAAATTATTTAATGATATCAACCATTTAATTTTATTTTTATTTACTTATAGTACGGTAATTTTATTCTCTTAGAAATGTTGTAACATATTTGGTTTTATGCTTTTAGGTAATGTATGAAATTTGGTTATATGTTATTCAACTTTAAGTGGAAAGTTCCTTCATAAAATTTAGATTTTATGTTATGTACTGGCTTTACTTTCCTTTTATTACATGCTTTTTTTAGTGTTTTTCATTGTTTATTATATTATATTTAATTAATTTTAAAAAAAGACTTTAGCATTGAATTAGCCCTTTGCCTTAGTCCTTAGTCTTTTCAACCTTAGCTTTAGCCTTATCCTAAGTCTTAGCCTTAGCCTTAGCCCTTAGCCCTTGAATGGTGATGTCAGCTTAAAGCTAAGCAGATTGTTTATAGCCAGATAAAAGAAATAATTAAACTTTGCACATAATGTTTTAGTTCATTCAAAATATTATTAAAGTCAAATGACTTACTTTTTTATATTAATATGATTTGGAAAATTAAATTAAAAAAAAAAAACATAAACAAAAAAAAACACGAAAGTAGTATTAGCTTAGGTTAATTTAACTTTATTATTATAAAATGCACTAGTTTTATCATACAAAAATTTCCCGAATTCAAGATGTGACAACCAAGATTTGATTTACAACAAAAAAAAATTCCTTTAAAACATTTTTATAAAAAAGTTTCAAAATAGATAATATAAATTGTTTCAATTAAAAAGTTTCAAAAAAAAAATGGAAATGCACTTAAAATATGTATATAAATAAGAAAAAGTGTATTGAAATTAAACAAAGGGTTGTGTTGACTCAGAGTCCCAAATGACGTGCAGCTCGTAAGAACTAAAGCGTAGTTGATATTAATTTTTTTTTTGCTTTAATAATCATGAACTTTAATAACCATATTGAAGCAAGCCTGAGCAGCATGAAGAAGCTCTTTTCATAATCTCTGAAGCGATTCGGAGATACTGAAGCCCACCGAACCATGAAGAAGAGCTTCCCATAATCTCTGAAGCCATTCAAAGTTAGGAAATGGAAAATCATAACTACTCTGAGGCTCTGAAACCTCCATCTTATCGTCTAATAAGTAATGGATACAAATGTCAAAATTTGAAATATGTTAATTAAGGTTGCAATCTATTCATCTTGTTTAAATTCTGTTCTTTATTGATGTATTAATAATTTTATTATAAGAATGTTTTCTTGAAGCTACTATTTCAAAAATAATAATAATAAATATAATATTAATAATAATAATAATAAAATAATAATAATATATAATTATATAATGAATAATAATTAATAGTATATATATAATTAATAATAATAATAATACTATGAGTTTTATGATACAATTAAACAATATTATTTGATATGAGGGAGTCAATTGTGGATGATAGTATTTTGGAATATTTTATTATAGTTTTTGGTGTGAATATATGATACATAGTAAATATATGAAAACGCAAGAAAGTCTGAGTGCAAACTTATGAATAAATTTGATTCGTGATTCAAAGTTAAAAGAGTTTTTGGTTAAAGTAATTGTACTTAATACTAATGATGTCAATAGAAAGTTTCAGTATTTTGTTTGATAATATATATATATTATATAATATATATATATATATATATTATTATATACTATATATATATATATATATATAATATATTATATTATATATATTATATTATAATATATAGTAGTTATATTTATTATATATATATATAAGGGAATAACTGCTACTAAAGAAAAACCCCTGTCACGAATATTCAGTGATAAGACAATCACATCCTCAATTTTATTACAGACGTTTCCGATATTTACATTTAAATCCTTTTCAGTGAACTAAAATTAAAAACAAGCAAAGTTTAAAGCTAAATTTGCATAATGTAAAATATTATGCATAACATACAGGATGAAAAATAAAGAATAAAAAAAAAATTAAATAAATAAAAAATCAAAAATATAGAAAAACATATAATAAAAAATAAAAATAATCAAAAAAATTAAAAATAGTGACAAAAATGTAAGCTATATACTACTATAGTAAATGGTGAGACACGCAAAAAGGGAACAAGTTTAAAGACTAAATGGTAAATGACAAGTGACATGCAGGAGGAAATGTGCTACAAACAAAATAATCCAATAGCGAAAACACCAAAAAATTAAAAAATATAAAATAAAATGAAAAATAAAGATGACAAAACATAAATACAAAAAAGTACAAAAAAAAATCTAATAATAATGTTAAGAGGACCCACCGACACTTCCACACACACATACACAAAAAGAAGAAGTAAGATATATGTGATGAGCACAGAAATTTGAACTTGGGGTAATTGGGTGGTTTCTTGTTACAGATTTGATAGGCATATAATTTAAATTGTGTGAAGTTGGATAGAGCTTGAAGTGATATTAAGGGATGGACGGAGATTGTGTATGAATAAAGACTCGATGATACGGCCCTCTTTTATGGACTCTTTAAAGGGCTTCAAAACTGAAAAGTTACAGTCTAGGATGGGGTGATCATTCTGCAATGCATGATCTCGAATTGCGGATGTTTCCGGGCTGGTGCATGGAAAATCTGTTCTGAATGAGGCACACTTATACTTCGAGATTCTGATCAATGATTGAAGGGAAGTTTCCCCTATGTGGCAGGCGTGACAGTCTCCACACTGGTATTTATAGATGATCAGGAATCGAAGAAATTTTGGAATACGTTCCCAAAGGTGAAAAACTGAGTCCACACTGAAAATGAAATACGTCTGTATTCTATATGTGGGTGGGCTGAATTAAGGATTCCTTTAAGAGATTTGGTAAGGTCTGTAGTTTTAGGACCTAGAAATGGAAGTTTGAGATAAATGGTAAGTTTAAGGTCTGAGGGGTGGGGGTTTTGGGGCGAAAGATGTCATCTAGGTAAGAGGTGAGAATTCTGTCAAACAAATGGAGGGGGAACAAATTACAAACGAAAACATTTGGCAGATAATAGATTTCTGAGTGGAAATCGGTCCAATCTGAACATATCTTGTAGGCCCGGTTAATTAGACATAAAATACTATTAAGTTTGAAAAGTAGGAGAATGAAACTGAAGTAGTTTGGACCAAGGATAGTGGAGGAAGGTTTACGGTATTTCGAGGTGCGAAAGCCATTAGTATTATGTTCGATAGTTACATCCAAAAAGGAAAAGCATTTGTTGATTTCTTGTTCTATGGTGAATTTAATATTTAAATGTTTATTGTTAAGATATTCAAAAACTGAGAAGGGTGTGATTGGTCTTTGAATATAATGAAACGATCGTCGAGGTATCTACGGTAAAGTAAGGGTTTGAAGAGGGGGCACCGTTCCACCATATGGATTCATGATGTGTGAGAAAAGCATTTGCAATAGATTGGTCTAGCGGTGATCCCATCGCCATACCATCAATTTGTTGGTAGAAGGTATTGTTAATGAGTAAAATGGTGTCTTCCGTGGCCAATTGTAAGAGTTTCTTGAAATGAGTAGATTCAAAACTGAATTTAAGAGAGGGGTCTATGTTGGGGTGAATCATTGTTAAAACAGATTGTGCAATCATGTTAATAGTTTCAGCAACTGGATTCTATGTCAAAACTAGCCATGAAGCACTGGTCGAAAGATAAGCTTTTTAACTCATCAATGAAGTGGAAATGGCTTTA
>JABUQX010075880.1:15000-48220 GCA_015478945.1 Trachelipus rathkii
CACGAAAACTAAACATCGAATGGTTGGATTGTATATAAGAAGAGCTAAATAGTTTATATATAGAAACAATGTGCATGGGTTATACATGAAGGGTATGTTGTTACCGTGATATTATATATACAAAATAGATGTGACTTGAAGTTGGATATTAGAATGTGTAATATGTGGAAGCCTTTAAAAAAAATAAGTAACAAAATGAAAAGTTAATAAATAGAGTATAAAAGATTAAAAGAAAAAAGATCTTTGAGTCAGAACATTTCTACATAAGTTTCAAGTGGTCGCATAGTTAAGATGTGTGTGATAAGATTATATGCAGTCTGTCATTTTTGTGTGTTTTTGGTGTGACAGGGTAGGTAAGATAGCAGTCCATATGTACGGCAAATTGATATGCAGCTTGGCTTTCTTGCGCAGGTAGGAATAAGTGGCAATGGAATTGATAGTTCGGTCGTTCATTGGAAAAATTATAATCTCGTAATAGGCGTTCAACATCAGTATTTAGGATTTAAGCCAGGAGTGTGTGTGAGCCAAGCAAGTACACTTAATCATGTGTTGAGGCTGAGGTAGTCAAAGATCCGGTGCTGGGGTGTGCGTGTTAAGGTGACAGTAAGGGATGAAAGTAATAACTCAGGTATGCATATCGAGTAGATATGACAATGTCGGGAGGTTATATGTGTAGAGTGGTGGAGTATGTGAATATTATGCCCATCATAACTTAGGGACTCAACTGAGTAATATGGCATCCACGATTGACACGAGATGTCATAATGTAGAAGAGTGTACATATAGAGAGTGAGACGTGTCCAGATTGCAGCTACTTAGGGTGGATTTCTGACTGAGACGAGTTCACAGTTAATTAATTGGTTCTAAATAATAAATAATCAATAATAATACGGGGGGGTAAGCTAGTGAGGGGATTTTCAAATTACAACCCCTTAATAATAATTTCTTACTACTATATGAAACGGAGAATATACCATCTTCGTGCTCGTGCTCTTGCATCAAGAGGCAGTAATGAGGAGTAGGTATATATAGATTAGATGAGTTAGATATGATGATATGAGATATAGAATTAATAATAATAATAATAACATATTATTAATATAATAATAATAATAATTTCAATATTAAATATATAATAATATATTAATTTTATATCTATTATTATTTATATACTTAATATACTTAATATATATATTTATACACACCTTGTATTTTATTTGTTATCTTTATTTTATAATTTCTATTTTAAATATATAACTCATTTAAATAATTTAGTCATATTAATATATTAATATTATATGAATATAAAGATTACTATAATTAATATTCTCATAGATTATGTGAAGCATACTTTGAGATTCTCATTTTGTAGATTCTTAGCTCTTATAGGTCTTATATGACAGTATCATTTATGTCTTTATGATACATTGCCTTAGGGTACTATATGTTTATTAAACGATGTGTGTTCATATGGTTTTGTGAGGTTGAATTGTTTTAGCTAGAATTTGCTAGATATAACGATATTTACGTATTAATTAATATTTGTTAGTGCTATCTCATGTATTGTGTGTATTACTGCTGACGCTAAGTTGGTATTTGTTACACTTTTGAGAATGGCCATGTCACTGTGATAATTCTGCATGTTGTAGTAATATATAATACGTTAAGTATTTCTCACTTATTATATATATTATTGGGTATTATAATTATGTATTATAATTAGTAATTGTAAGTCATTTAATACATCTCACTAAAATAATATTCGATCATTAAATATAAAATAAAATATTAATTATGTATATATAATTAATTAAATTATATGTATGATAGGTTAATTTATATTAGGGTTGGTTAGGGTATAGCTTTACTTACGGTTTCAGGTTGAGTACGTGATTACGTGGTAACTTCCTTACAGGTTGAGTATATATTGGATTATTAGGTATATTGGTTTAAGGTTGGTCAGTATCATTTTTTCCTCGCTTTTTTCTATCTACAACTACTTTTCTATCTACACAATTTATAATCGTTCCCGTTGTTTTGTGAGAATATACTACTACCATTAGTGAGTGATCAATACATTGTTTGGTTATACAATACATCTATTTATATATTTTACTATCATTTCGCTCTATATTATATTATACCTTTACGAGATTATTCTTGAATATCTTCCGAAAGAGCTTATACATATACTTATCCTTATTTCTGTTTCGTTTTTACTTAATTTATATATATAGTAGTTATTTTATAATATATTATTTTACAGAAAGTTTGTTTCTCAGGTGACGACTTGTTCTCATACACACAAACTATCATGGTGAATGTGTGTGTGAATAGTCAAATTGAAATGTGTGTGTGAAAATATAACCACTGAAATGATCAATGGACCTCTTAACAATTAAAAATTTCAATTAACGATATAGCAACGGTATTGACAAAATCAAAAATAGTAGCAACACTACAATGCAAAGAGAACAAGAATAAAAACTCTCAGGAAAAAAAAATGTCGTCATAACTTTCATTTTAAAAGAAAACATTTAAAATATATGGTTGCAGTTATTTGCGCGTTATACACTTTCATATATAAATCTACCCGGAAACCATATACTGCAATATGCCTAATGGTGGATCGTTAGCGACTCACCAATTTTTCTCTAATCTTTTTTTTATTTCACTATGTTACTTGTTTTGTAATTCCAAATAGTATTGATTAGTCTCCGCCGATGTGTGTTCGATCATTATTTTAAATTCTTTCTTATTTAGTTTTTTATTTTTGTTTTGTTATAAGTCTGCAGAGGCAGTTGATTTCAAGATAATCTATATATGAAAAGTCCGCTCGACATTTTTTTGCCGATTGGATATGTATATATAGCTTTACAGTATGACTTAAGAGCCCAGACTTTTTTGTTATCATTCATTAATGTGAGCATTAGTTAATTGTTAATTCATTACTCAGAGTTTATTTAATTTGTTTGTTGTTAGTCAAATCGTGCTTGATGAGAGTTACTTAGAACATTGCGTTGTCATTATTGCTTAAAAGCTCAGGTTGACTGTGGAAGTGATATTATATACATGAGTACTAGGTATGAATTCATTATTAGCGTCCAATGCCTAAAATCCTTTCGTATACTAGTATTAGTAATGGAATATTAAATTATAGTTTTAATCTAATTAATTACTTTTTTATCTTTATTATTATTTATAATATTAATTCAGATATATTTATAAAATTATACTTCACCTCAAGGACGTATGCAACTGTAATGTTTCTATTTGATATTTATATTACCGTGATGTTATTATATTGTTACCATTTAAAATATAATGATGGATCAATTTAATTAACGCCATGTAAATATAGTAAATATATATATGTTCTAACTAGATAATTTAAGGAAGTCATACAGTATTATTTATGCATAATAGGATGTGACAAGCCTGATGTTGATTAGTTATCTCATGTATATATGCTTACTGACAGCTTATATGAATACGACCAAGTCATTTATAAAGATGCGAGTGGGCTATTAGTCTAGTAACAAATTGTATAGACGATCAATCATTAGAAATTAAGTATCAATTATGTTTATAACATTTAAATATGTACTGTTTCAAGTATATCTGGTAATTAGCAAATATGTACCAATTTATAATTAAAGTAATAGTAGACGGGTACTGATTTATAACAAAATATGCAGGTCAAAATATTCTATTCTTAATGTATTCATGCGAAGCTGGCTGTGAATAATTCTTCTAATATATTATAGATAGATAAAGTTAAAAATATTATTCAAAATCGACCATATAGAAATTATAAATTTTAGATATCTTAAGTGCAAATTAGATCATATGCAGTACGCCCGGACCTGTTAACGTGTTAGTTAATGTTAAGATAGTAATAATTTAGGTCGCGTGTTGAATTATTACTATGGATTACAAATGACGTCAGTGACTTTTATCTAGTAAAAGAACAAACATTGTTAACCAGAAGCTATATGAGTATTGGTAGAAGTGCAGTGGTATCGATGGAAAATATTTCTTTCTTTTAACCATTTAGTTTAATTTGATGAGTAACGTAATAGTATCCCTAGTAACTATCCAGCATACAGCGATATGCATAGAATATAAATAATGAATTCTGACCTAATAGACATGAGAACCTATGCTCCAAAGCTATTCGTAGTAATAGTGTGTTCTATGTCTCAGATGAACAATTGATGCTCGTATGTATGGAGATATTATATATTCTGAGAAGAGATTGTTAACATAGACTGGCATCTAAATGAGATAGTAAATAAGTGCAAATTTTTACTCTAATCATTAGATTTCTATCTTTGTCTTTTATATAAGATATGTATATATATATATTAAGTCTCGAGGTATAGAGTGAGTAATAATGTAAGAGTCATTTTCTTCAAAGTTTGTTAGTAACTCTGATCATTCAGTATCAATATAGTTAGATAAGTAAGCGCTGGAGTTTTTAAGCAGTGTATAGAACTCTCCGTAGGATTGTGTGTTTTATAGAGCCGCACTAACTCTAGGATGAAGCCACGACCATGAACAGGCAGTATAAAGGATTCTTGCATTATGCCGAGTTAATGAAAATTTTCCAATTTTTTACTTAATTTTATTACCAACTTTTTGTGGAAAAATTTTAAATATGAAGGATGCTAATCGACATAGCATGATGTGAATTCTTAAGCGAGAAGGCTACAGAGGCGCTATTTAAGGTACATATAATGAGATTTATGCCATTAAAGAGTATGACTGATAGGGTGGATAGTACGCATTGAGCATGTTTGACTTACCTTCTTCACACAGAATTAGTAGTAAAGCGTTGATTATAAGAATAACTGACGTGTGTAGCTAATCCTTTTTGGAAAAAGTATTCCAAGCAGTTAAAATTATATCTACTGATATTCTTATGAATAAGCTTTTAAGTTTAGTAATATAACTAGTTATGTTATATCATATAGATGATAATTTAATTATCATTACGTAATTAAATTAAGATTTCTAATTTGTTCACCGCTACTATTTTGAGGAAAAGTAGATAGTGTCGAAACTAGTGTGTGAAAAATGTCACTATTACAAAACGTGAGATAAAATGGCTCTCATATATTAAGAGGTTTTTATTTTAAGCATTATTATACTCTAAGATATATAACGACTAATGAAACAAGACATTGCATAGATCACCATCATCAGTAAATGGGACTTTGAATTTATTTGGGTAGCACTTTTCTATCATACTAGAACTAATTAGTTAGGTACAAACCCATCAGCAAACACAGAAGCTCTTTAAAGTTTCAATGGATAGACAGATGATTTGAATAACTGCTGATTTATAAGTTGTATATTAGTCAACAGTTACAGATACTAATTAAAACACTAGAGAAAAATTCTAAGAACTTCCTTCTTTTTATATCATACGATGAGACAAGGGGTTTGGACCTATGAGAGTATATATAATTTCTTTTTATGAGTATATGTTATTTTGAATAGTACGCTTATTATTGCTATAATTTAATGTTTCAGTTATTCTTAAGGTATTATTACTTTTAATTTTTTTTTAAGGTTTTTTTATCTTTTTATTCTTTCTTTTTCTTATTGATAAATTTATTTATCCCATTTAATTTATTTATCTTTGATTAAATTTTAGCTCTTGGATATGTTGCAATGATAGTTTGCCATTTATATATATTTTATTGCTTTATACCATTATCTTATTTACTTTTGGAGGGTTCTTCTCTGTAGTCGGGCCCCGCCAGAGATCCTTTTTCACTAACTCTTCTGCTATTTTCTCGTTACGAATGTTGATGGGTAGATCTGAGCATCACACGGGAGGGTTCCAGGATGACTGTCAAAGGATACCGGCCAATCCCCCTTGCTTATCTTCGGGTATTATTGCTTGGGTTTCCCCGTTCACCTCTGGTGTGCTCATATTGTCACCCATTCCATATCGTTTTCCGGCCTCTAGGTAGTACGTCGCCTGCACGATTACTATATCCTAGATTTGTCCCCTCGGCTCTTTCCATTGCTCCGAAATTTCTAACAATAATCCATATATTACAGATATACTAATCTTCTCTCTCCATTTTATAGTTTTTCTCTTTGAATTAATATAATCCTGATATGCCCTGAGTGGCTCCTTCCCAGCCGCCTCTTATCACAATACATATGTTCTAATACCATCATCACCGTCCGTTTTGTAATTTATCTCTCTTTTTTGGTTCAATTGTTGTCCAATCGTTTATCCTCTTCCTCGTTTAAGCAGCTAAGTAGAGTGGCCAAAGTCAGTATAAGTTTTTGTTTACAATCATCCATTTTATATTAACCTACCTAATTCCCGATGTATACATAAATCCCTTATCCAATCAAATAAGGTAATTACCGTACTCCACTTTCATCATACCTATACGACCTTTTTCATACTAGTATGCCTATCGTGTCAAATCCTCTCCTCCTTACCTTCCTAAGTTATAAAAATCCTCCGAGAACTAGTGTGCATGGTATTCTTATCTGCGCTGCTATGTTCAACTTCCTCCACTCTTAGCTCACTAATCCTTACCCGTCATACCCTCTCTCAATTTCCACTCCGGTTAATTGTGCATTATAATCAGTCGCTACTACATTACTGTATGTTATATCATGTTCTTTTCGCACTCATAAATAGGATATAACGCTTAATATAGTATTTAATATATTAAATGGTCATACTTTTATATATTAAATTTACGGTTAATTTAATAATATACGTTAATATATTTTTATTATTCTATTAATTTATCTATAATTAATTATGATACTCATATGTCAGGTTTCAAAGTATACTGACCCATAAAAATCAATTCTTTCATCAATATTCATTACTTTACACTTAATCGAGTCACCTATTTTTATTTAACTTTTATTATATATTCTTATTAATTTATCTATTTTTATCGACGCTTATTAGGCCTATTTCTTATATATTTCACTAAGTAGTAAATTACGTTAATGTAACTACTCGTTAAATATTTGAATAGTAATTGAATTTACTTTATGATACGAGTGAGACGTAATTCTATTTAATCCATAATTAATTAGTGGTAATAAGAATATTAATATATAAACAAATATTATTTATATTATGATTATTTATTGTAATCTCATTGTTAATCTATTTAGTCAGTGCTATTTCAATTTAACAATTTTCCTGAATCAACTTACTTTTACTTTCATTATATATTTTATGTTTATTATTCACCGATCCCTAGTACGTGAATTATAAGTAGTTGTATTCAAATCCTTGAAGATAGAATTGTCATAATATCAATATATACTATCTGGGTGACTTGGGATAGGTTGCAGGTTATGCAAGACTGGAGTACTTTCCCTAACTACTTTATACCATCATTTGTTATATATTATATTTGTTTTAGTTACTCTAGATGTGATTTCTTAATAAATGTATTATAAAAAGTTTAGGTTCGTGTGCAATCGATGTATATGGCTTCATGTTTAAGTACGTATTGTATAGATTAGTATATCTATTGAATACACTCTATTATATTTGATGATTTACTACATTAATTAATATCTGTTTTGTATTATATTATTATTTTATATGATTTACATTACATAAGAGTGGGTATAGCATTGCATTATTACCCAGTTTCCGAACGGGAGCCCCGGGTTCTTCTGGTAGTGGTGTTATGCCACTTTATCGTGAGTAGGTTCTAAATTTATCTTACTAAGCTTTGATTACTGAGCGTGATTATGTTTATTAATGCACATATGCTTAGACTCTTCATACTTATTACTTCCGTTTAGAAGTGGTCACCCCTCATGGGTCTGCCGTCTCTCATATTATGACCCGATGCTGCCCGTGATTCGAATCGCACTCCATGCCGCGGCTTCTGTCCTGCAATAGGCAGGTCATTCTTTCCTCATTTGTCGAGCCTACTTACTTTCTAATCGGTTTGATTGGATATAATGTTATTTTATAGGCTTGTCGAAGTGGTGTTGTGTGACGTTTTCACGCACTCATTGGAGCTAAGCAGCTTATTATCACGTTTCGACGAGGGCCCGGACTGTGTTACTTCGCTCTGAGATTAATATGCTTAAGCTTCCTCTGGCAGTTTATTTTATTTTTATTACGTGCGATGTCATTTATCATAATCAGTATTTTGTACTCACTTGGACGGGATATGTTAGTCAGTACTTTGAGCGTATTTTATTTATATATATACTATATACTATTTTTAAATTATCTACGATTATTCAGACGTAGGTCTTCAACTATTTTGGTGATGTCCTGCTGTTAGCTTTTAGCCCGCGTCTGTGACAAGCTGCGCTATTTGACTCACTATTATGGCCATAGAGTTCGTGTTTATGTCTCTAGGCTAGTCACTATTTATTCGTCTAGTATAGTATTTTATTAATTATAGTATTAATATTATTCGCCTCTATATTATATATATATTGAGATCGTGTTATGAGGTAGTTTATACAGTATTGTATATATAGCATGTGGCTGC
Organism: Trachelipus rathkii; assembly: GCA_015478945.1. Classification (NCBI taxonomy): domain Eukaryota; kingdom Metazoa; phylum Arthropoda; class Malacostraca; order Isopoda; family Trachelipodidae; genus Trachelipus; species Trachelipus rathkii. Next base: position 23,523 of record JABUQX010075880.1, read on the forward strand.
GTATAGCGTATAGAGGCCCTGGATTTGCTCATCTTGGTATAAATGATTGAAATCGTAATTACCTCTCAAGTAGTACGTTGATTCTTTTTATTCATCAAGTCTTGTGTTGAACATTGATGGATTTTTAGTGTAAATCACAGTCATGATTTATACCAGTATTATAACTGTAATTAATATAAGTTATAGTACTTTACGATTATATTATTTAAAGTATATTAATTTTAATTTAGTTTTTTATATTTTCGTATGAGATTTATGATATAATCATAGTATCTTGAGGTTATTTATGTGTGAGTATATACATTACTTAATTTATGTATATATATATTTGTTAAGTTCTATCTAATATTATTAATATTAGGCGACCTTTTAATTGTTATAAGCTGGTTGATCATCGTTAGTCTCGATCATGAGTATATATCATAAATTAATGTTATGGTGTTTAATTTTTAATCATTACCTTTATTCTGTGTGGTATTTGGATCATTCCTCGTATACTTTTTGTGGATTACCTCACTATCTCACTCTTAGAGCCTTTACTGAGACTGTGTAAATTTTCTCACTAATTTTCACGAGCCAGTCACAGCTCATTCTGTGATCTATTATCATTAATATCGGTAAATATTATATAGTTATGATATAATGTACTTATTAATATTCAGTAATGTAAACTGAAAGGATGTTTTAGATTGAGTTAGATAATATCTTCCTTTTATATCATTTGAATAGAGTGAGAAAAGATGTGTACCCATAATTTATATATCTACTTATTGTGTAATAGATTAATATTATCATTATTATGATATTTTAATATATGTATCTTTACTCTGTATGTAGTGAAGTAAGATGATATTCATAATATGCGTGTTATACGATGACTCCAAACTCATATTACGTCTAATGATCCTCGTCGTGTACCCTGGCCTCGCTTTAACGTGAGCTCTGGCTGGAGGGTAGGCTAAGGCACCTGCCGTAACCTGAGCTACCCGACTTTACTATCTTATGTGACATCCTATAGCTACTGTTGTGCTCCATCGTGATACTGAGCTAGTGAGCTAACATGATTACTAGGTTGGCCTTAGATACCGTGGAGAGTACTGGCCTTACGCTTTACGAGGTATATTGGTGTAATACTATATATATAGGTATAATATTGCCCTCACTTTACGTGCGTCCGCTAGTATATTGGACGTACGGAGGAGGACGATGTTCGCATCTGAGTCATGAGAGATTAGAGGCTACGGTGTGGTAATGTGTTACTAACTTACGATGAACTCGACGGGGAGGGTACTAGGGATCTGCGCATATGTAACTTAGCTTTAGGGCACTTGTCGAGTAATAGCCACGGTGGTGTGCGGTTATTCGTTGACACCCCGGATATCTACCATGATTAATTAGTATTCCTCAACGTATTGATATATCATAGGCTTGCTGGCTTTTAACGTATTAACAGGTTAAGTGGAGACGTGATGTATGTGTATTCATGAGTAAGACTTCACTCACGCCCACATTGCGAACGCACGGGGGGATGGCGAGATTTAGACAGTCTTCCGCAACTGTGAGCTGTTAGCTTAGGATTGTGAGTGGGGAGACGCACCACGAGTCTCTTGGGGCTAGGGTGATTAGGTACACATCTAAGAGGAGCTGGGGACGGGGATAGGGAGTGCCATGAGAGGGGCTTTTCACGGGTGAAGCGATACCTGTTGACAGCGGGGCGTTGATATGTGTGGTTATAGAGTTTTACGTGAGATCATGGTTAGTACTTTCATAGATTCAGTTACATTCCACCATAGTTAAGTACCAGTGGACCAGGTTCCTCAGCTGATAGCGTTATTGGGATTGTTTGTCATACGTTCGCTCAATCATCTAATGTTAGTTTAGTTTTTGACCTATTATCGAGTATATATTTATGGTGGTGTGACTAGTGACAAGCCCTCGTGAGTGAGTAGGTATTCATTGGTTGAATAATTCGGCTCCACAGGATGGTAATTGTGAGTACATCTTCATGCTATGGAGAGAGGTACGTTAGTATCCAGATGATTTGAATTGTTTCATGTTCGAGATAGAGACAGGCCGACAGTGATAGATTATTTTGATGAAGCCATTATAGGAATCGAGTATAAATACGGATAATGTCGAATAAATAAGAATGAATATGGATTGAGAAATCTGATTAATCCGGTATTAATCCAGATGATAGTTTAATCCGGATTAATCTGTGGGAGTAAAGAGAAAGTAAGTTAGAGGGAGTGGTGTAAAAAGAAGCAATGGTGGAGATCGATGAAGTGAAGGCTGCCATTAAATCTAGTATAAGAAATAGGGCATAACAAAGAATAATATATAGTGATGAAAGTAAACTGAATGAATATATAGAATTGGCTTTAATTATAGATTGAAAGCCAGTATATAAATATTATTAGATAAAAGGATAAGTGAAAAGGAGTAATGAAGCCATCAATGGGTAAATATTATGGGTCGGAATGAAGGGAACATGATGGGAACAAATAAGATTTAATCATATTGGATCATAGGAATAATTATAGATAGAACCTACGAAAGACAGAAAACGTCTATGTACGCACGTCATATAACTGAATAAGGACTGGAGAGCTAGTGTAGTAGGTGAGAGTGGATGGAGGTGCATGGTAAGATGTGAGAGAATATTATGTAGGTGAATAGTGTGAAATATTAGATATTGTTAGAGATTATAAGAGAGGTGCATGATGGAAGAGGGAAAGAGAATGGTGATGAGGAGGATGAAAGGAACAGAGAGGATATTGCTTGAAGGAAATTAATGAAGAGGCAATTAAATACGTCTAAGAATTAGAATATAAGTACCAGTGGAAACGCGATGGTAATACATGTAAATTGAGATTTTATACAACTGTGAGAGAATGGAGTTGGGAAAGTATTGGCTATAATTACGTTGAATATATAGGCTATGGAGAAGATAGATATCCTGCGAGTGGTAAGTAGAGCGGAGATTATTTGTCACCTGCTTATATTAATAAGATAAGTAGAGAATAAAAGAAATTTTGTAGATCATAATCATACATAAGAAGGATTTAGTTATTACTGAATGTGCTTATAAAGCAAAAAGATATATATCGAAGAGAGATAATTGGATTAGAGAGTACTGTAGATAATACGAGATAAGTTTGATAAGATATAAAAGCTAGGAAGTTAGGCAGTATGGCTATCAGAGTCGGGAAATAAGTATCAATGGAATTGCCAATTCTTTTCATAGTCATATGATGATTAGATAACATAGAAGCATCTTGGGATTTTAGTATTTAGGTAGGCAGAATTGTTGTGCGTGGTAATGACTTTTAGCGAGGTCTTTTTGATAGTAATGATCATGATAAGGAGAAAAAGCTTGGTGAAGCACTGTGAGGATCGGAAATCAGTATGTATAGATATGAGGATTTTACTCACGGTACATTTAATTGAAGTGAATAAAAATATTTACTTGAAATAGAAGAATAGAGAAATAAGATAAGATTTAGGGTAGATAGTAAGAGAGAATGGTGGTTAATAGTGAGTTGTGAGTGGAGAACACCTAGGCAGTGAGGTGCTCTCAAGCAACTGCTATATTCTAATCTTTTATAGCGTTAATTCATGGAATTTATAACCGGCTAGAAATAAGAATTAATGTAGTAGGTAGGTCAATTGACTAACTATCACTGTACTCTCTTTATACGCAGCTGATTTCAGGCTATTGCAATAGGTAGTGAGGGAGAGCGGCCTGCATGGAAATGTTGAACAGATAGGGAATGCAATAAATGGTAGAGAAATCGTGGAGAAGAATTCACGGTAGAAAACGCGAGTGTAATTTAGAGAATATCTAGCTTAGAAGAGAAGAACGTATATACTGAACTATATGCAGGAGAGAACTACAGTCAGGTTTATTGATACAGAATTCACAATACTATCAGTATGTAAGACTTATAAGGTGAGTTGATCCGATGGAAAAGAGGGGTTCGGGAGTAGAGGAGTTAGTGATGAGTGAGATAAATGAGAATGGTTTTAATAGATACGTAGGAGCATTTATAGATCACATATAGTTATTATCTTATAGGTGATGAAACAGCTAAGTTATATTATAGGACCATAGCATGTGATAATAGTGTAGATGATATAACTAAACAATATATGAGTGAGAGCAATTAACTAGTTGGTGCGAAGTTGTTTGGTGACTTGGGACAATAGAGAATAACAATACAATATAGAAATAGTGGAAGGCGGCGGGATATGCTGAGATTGATTGAGGAGTTTAAGAATCTGGAAGAAGATAAGTAGGAGGAGTATAGTAGGAAATTGTAATGAGGAGGCTGAGATTGGGATAAATACTAACTTGTAGTACATAATAATTCAACATTGAGTAGAATGGTGAGTGACATATCTAAAGAGGATAGGTGAAGTAGGGAAGTATGGACCCAAGTAAGAAGGTTGCTGAGAATGATCACGTCAAGTGGGTACTCAGAGTAGACACTCTAGCGGGCTAGACTGACGAATAGATGGAAGAGTGAAATGTCGGAGTGTGAAAAGATATGACGATTATAAGAACGTTAAAGTGATTAGTGTCTAATGGAAGGAATGGTGGAAGAGAGAAGAAACGTTACGTAATGATTGAGATATTACGTGGAGGAGTTGTTTAATTGTGATGATAGGTCGTGAGGTGCTCAACTGACATGATGGATCAATCGATCTCAGAAGGTGGAGTGGGTGAATATATATATAGTTAATTAATATTAATATATATTTTATATAATTAATAATTATTGTAATGATAATAAGTATAATGATTGTATTAATTTTAATATTATATTTTCTATTATATAATATATTATATTCATTCATTCTACTATTTATAAATGATTAATTAATTTAATATAATTATTATGCTCTCTATTATTAAGTGATGTGGTATTATATAATCATTAAGGTATTTAACTTTTATCTCACTCATATCACTTTCTTCATTACATTAATTTTAACCTTAACCCTCTTTTCATTATCATCTTTCTTTACTTGTTCATAGCCATATTGGATCCATGCTTATGACGCCTTTAGTTCACTAACTCGTTTTCTCACTGGACTGGTGTTTACTTACAAACTCACTAATATCCGCGCGTTTTCCTTCCATTGCTTTCCTGACTATTTATTATCAGTTAATTGATTAGGTAGTAGGTATTCAATATTACGATGTGGTTAATATACGATTAAACAAATTTCCATATACCTTAATAAAGGAAAACAACTATTCAATTTTAAATCAAATAATTTAATTATATTTAAAGAAAAATAATAAATAACAAAATATCTCGTATAAAGATATATAGATATTTTCTTTCATTATTATTTGAGGATATTGAATAAAAAGAAAATTGAATTATTATTGATCAAATGGAGACTTGTGTTTTAATGTTAGGGAATGAGATATTTGTGACGTGTCTAGGAATGGAGATTTATATAGATGACGTCTATAGATCATTAATATGTTGAATAGTTATATCTAATTCATCATTTCAAAAAGTCTTCAGGTATTAATTATGTAAAAATATATGGTTAATGGTGTATACTAGTAGTTATTAATTGGTCCAGTCTATTCACCATACTCTTTATTTCCTTTTTGCCTACTACTTATCTCATAATTCTCTGTACCGGCTCGGTTTATTTCGGTTCTTTGCCTTACTGGCCTGCGCGCAATACGTGTGAATTGCTATGTACGTTTTTACTTCTTTCATTAATTTTTTTTATTATTCTTATTTATTGATTATGTATTATATATTTCTTTATATCCTATCTTACTGGATCTATACTTATATGCTTTGTTTATAGCTTGTGTTTCCCTCTTATCTCAAGTTTTCGTTATTCTTTCATTATTGTTATTCCAAAGTTAATTTTCTTCTTTCCTCTATCTTTATTTATTCTTCTTTTATTATATTATTTTTAATTTTATATTTCACTATATTATTGTTATTTAATTATTATTATACTAATTTGTGTTCTTCTATCTCATTACATTTAATCTTACTTCTATACTTGATATTTCTTTCTATATTAAATTATTATTCTTAATTATACTTCATTAATTTATACATTTGTTCTTTAGTCTAACATTTGATTATCTTACTTTATTGAGATGGCAGCCTATTTGTTGCTTTAATTATAGTTTATTCTCATAGAGAAAATTAGGACCGTGAAAACTGAAACCGTTAGTATTACAGCTTTTTTAAAATGGCCACTGTATTGCTTGATTTTTTCGAGTATTATGTTATATTTGAACTTTATTGTTAGTGTGATAGTAACGCTATGTATTGTGTTTCTTTTATTATATTATCTATTTACACTTCGATCGTCACCTAGATGTAGTAGGTGTGGAACAATTCTAGCTCGACTATGTGAGTGTAGTCTTAAAAGTTAGAACCTGTATTTTGTCTCAGTCTACACTGTTTATAATGGAGTCAGGAGAGTTCTTATAATAGTGGTAAATAATAATGAGATTCACTGACTGCATGTCGGTTTGCCCCATCTGAACGATTATAATGTATCACTTTATTACACTGATGGAATCTGTGATCTTCGTTGAGTAATATTCATATCGATAATGTAGTGTACCGCCTTTATAATGTGTTTATGGTCGATGACTAGAGAGGGTGTGCACTGCTCGCCTGTCATCCTTTTCAGGCTCTTCCGCCCTTCAGCAGTGAAATGACGCTACTCTTTACACTCACACTACGATCTGTCAAATAACACGCTCGTGTACTTCGCGACGCGCAGAAATCTTGACATCGAGAAGTTTGATTCCAGCCTCACAAACACATCACAGTGCCTAAGATTATAATTGTCAGAGATTGCTGTCACTGTTTAATACGCCAACATTCTCGCTCACTCGCGGATCTTTCTTCTCTCATGGTTCTAGTAGTTTATGCTGATTAGTTTTTTGGTGGTCTAAGAGAGTTATTTACACTTGGCCCGTTAATATTTCTTGTTTCTGCCACTTCACAGACATTACCTCATACTTGATTTTTTTGGTAGTGACGCATGTCTCGTTGTGGCTTTTACGTGGAATCTCCTCAAAGGTCTGGATCTTGACATAACTCAATATGTGATTTAATTCGCAAATCGTATATTTCTCAGAATATTTTATGTATATCAAATACTTGTTTAATATTTGGTGTTACCCAAGATATTTTCTATACTTGGCTCGGTGTGCTTTCTATTATAAAAGCTCCTTGATCTAAAACTATTTTGTCCTGAGCTTGTTGTTTTTTATATGTGTTCTTTATTAATTGTTTACTATTGCTTAAGAAATTATTATTGAACTCTGATTAATACACAGTCTGTGTTAAATTACTTCATGTGTGTGTTTTTAGTATTATATCAGTTATTGATGTACAGATTACTTTTGTCATGTCTATCGCTTTTAGCTGGAGTTAGTTCTGACGTGATGCTTCTCCTCTAGTGTGTATATGTTGTTTGTCTCCCTGTGCACTCTCATGTTAGTCTAGTGTGACATGGACTGTGTTATGGTTATTGCACTCTTGGTTGATTTGTTTTGATGTTTGTCCACATATTCATTTCTATGGTTTGTTTAAAGCCACATATATTCATATATGAGATTATAATTATCCGCATACGAGGGAGATTGCGCACATAATAATATATTTTGAGTTTCTTTCTCCTGTTATCTTTTCCTTTGGTTATAGATTATAGCATGTTTTCAAAAATGATTAACTGTATGATTGCTATAATTGCAACAATATTTTTTCATCCCCGCTCTAAAATTATATTTTCTAACATTCGGTATAAGTTTAATTAATAACATTATTTGTTTTCAATTTCAGAGCTTAACACTAAAAGCGTACTCCCGAATAATATCCGTTGAGTACTATTAATGTTGAGACTACATATTTGGCATATATTTGATTATAAGATTTTTCAGTATATATATGTATTTCTCGTAGTTATTTGTAGATTTTAGTGTAATGGACGCATTGAGTCCTTCTCTGTTCTTGGTAATTTAATTTCAACACTATTTCTTTGCTATGGCTTAATGAGTACACACATAGTTTCATGGTGTGCCTTGTAGCAGGCCCTCTTCGAGTGGAGAGGTAACGTTTACTATGTTCTACAGTGCCCTCAGTTTTATGTTGATGGGTGTATTTTGTGATATACGATGCTGAGGTTATTCCATAGAGTTATTATATTGTATAGTATTTTCCGATAGTTTTTATTTTCTACTTGTTTACCATAAGATCGATTTCAGAATGTGGTTCTTGAATTTAATTATGTTTTCTGGAGTTTATTTCCCCTTGTTTATTAATATTGTGCTTTCTATAGTATTCATTAAATCGTTGAGATATTAATCTTTTTGCTGTTTCATCTAGTATCTATCTGTATTGATAATAGTTTCTAAATTTAATAAACATTCTCTGATAATGATTATTTCTATTCTAATTTATTCTCTTTATCGCTTCTATTTATTATGAAATTTTGTTAGATTATTACAAGAATAATTTTTTAAAATCATTTACATTGGAATAGTCAAAATATATGTTGTATCAAAGAGTATCCCAGTGATTTGAATTAATATCGATAGTTACTCAAAGTATCTATATGTTTAATAAGTGATAACGTAGCTATATTTATTGATTATTATATTAGTTTTATGAAATATTAACGCATGAAATAAAAAGATTATTAATATATATCTCTTTTATTGTAGTGGAGTTAGGTTTAATATTACTCAGTGTTCTGCAATAATGAAGCTGACATTCTGATATTACAGTATTTTGATATCATTGTGAATTGAATCCTTACAGGTAGTGTAATGCTCGAGCGAGGCTATCACTGTCTAGTTCTATCAAAGTATTAATAATACTAATTGGTATTATATATATTTATTTGAGCTATTAATCTTAAGATCACGAAGAAATTTTTGTTAAAGGTGGGTGGCAGTATCTGAGGGTTATTTTAATTTTTTATAATATAGTGCTCTTTAATGTTTTGGTCTATATTTCGGAATATTCTATTTTACGTTGATTTGTATGGATTGATCGGACTATGTATTTTATACTTATTGAAGAAATTAATTAATTTATTACTTTATAATTAATATTGTAAAACTATATGTTATTATTAAGAATTACTATTAGTTTCAGGCATTATATTCTTACTTACATGATATTCCTATTTAATACAGTTGGATGGCTCATACGCTCTACGACATGGGAAGTTGCAGTGTGTTAGAAGTGCTGGGTGGATTAGACGAATATCTGACCGCCGTTACGATTGTGGTTTTCTTATTTTATTTGGGTGTATAGGTTATTATCACTAAGGCTGGTGTAGAGCGGTGGAGGTTTGTTTTTGATTTTAATATTATCGTTATATTCTTCAGACTTTAGTTTTTATGTTGAGGGGTGTATAGAGGATTTCTGTTTTTTATTTTTTTTAATGTTTTTTTTCGAGACCTCATCTTCTATCTGCATTTTATGTTTTTTTTTTTTTTTTTTGTTCCTTTTTTCTTAGCGTTGAGTTGTATGTAAGAATTTTTTGAGCTGATTTTCTGTTATTGCATCAAACGTTGTTACGAAATTGTCACAATGAATTAGTTGAATTATTTACTTATTATTTTTGTGTTTTTATATTTTTTCTTAGTTTTTTGGTGTTTTTTATTTTTTTTTTTTTTTTTTATTTTATTATTCTTTATTTTTTTTTTTATTATTCGTTTTAAATTCCTTGCTGCTAACACAATTCTTTTTGTTCCTGTTTTCTCTATTTACTTTTATTTTAATATTTTTAGCCTTTTATTTTATTCTTATTTTTCATTTTTCTTAATTTTGTATTATATATTTAATGTTTTTCATATTTTTTTACTGTTTTATATTTAATATTTATTTATTATTTATGTGATATAATTTTTATTTTTTTATCGGATGTTGTACTACTATTGATCGTATGTTGGTTCCCTGGGTAAGATGTAAAGAAACATTTGGATATTGGGAGTACACTTTAAATTGCTATTTAAATAGACGAATACTTTGGGGTATAGGAGATATTATAATCTGCAAAAGATTGGCAGAGTTCACCTGAGGTTCTCTCGTCCTACTTTGGTTTATTTGTTATACGTTTATATTCTTTATGGTTTATTATTAAGGGGCGTGGGGTATTTTTATTGAGGGAGGGTTGCGTGTTGGTACCGGTGTGTAGATATTTTCTTCCTAATTACGTAGATTTTTATTTTTGTTAATTACTATCTAATTTAATATTAATTGTAGTAAGCTGATGCCCAGGTTTGGTATGCGAGTCGGGGGACTTACTACGTATGTAATACGGTGCCTCATACCCACGTTCGAAGGTATCTGCCAACGTCAGTGTCGCTATTAACCGGTCTACAGTATGTAGTAAGTTTCCATACTTACTCTAAAAATGGGGAATAATTAATTATTTTTTTTTTTTTTATTTTAATATATTTTACGTTTGTTCAAACATAAAATAAAATATAAATAACTTATGTTTTACTCTTTAGTTATTGGTTGCTAGACTTCTACATAATATATTGACCGATGATCAGGTATCGTTCTAGTGTTGTAATTCAGCTTTAGATCACTTGACCATTATCATTATATTTTATAATATATTAATTCATATTATTATTATGGGGATGTAAATATTAGGAAGAATAATTAATTATATATACATTATTTTTATAATATTTTTAATTTATATATTTTATATTATTCATTTTATAGATATATTATTATTTATATCCTTTATATACATTATATATGATATATGTATTTTATATATTATTTTATAGTGACTCTATATTTTATTTTTTTTTATTTAATTATTTTGGTTTCTTTAATTATATTATTTTTCGGGTTCTATTTTTCTCAAGTAGATTTTTGGCGGCTGGAGTCTGGTGGTTTGAATTCTTTTTTATTTCGTATCTTAGAATATAATTATGTTCAGCAGTTTTATTATTATACATCGAACTTTTTTCACTGATCCAATAATATTATATTTGTTTTTACCTCTGAGAATTTATTAGGTAAAGGGCTTTAATTTATTTACATTAATATTTAGGAGAAATGATAATGTAAATAATATAATGAACATCTAGATATACAATCTAAATACAATGGACCTATTATCACAGCACTGAGTTGTTGGTAGTTTGGGTGGGGTTGCGAGTAGGTTTTTTTTTTTTTTCTTTTTCTATTTATCATTTATAAATAATTAATTTTTTTATTTAAATTAGATAAATGAAATATTTAAAATATAATCTCCCGTTTATGAAGTTAATGTATTCATTTTAAAACTAATGTTCTTTTTTTTATAATATTAATATGAAAAATTTATTATTTTTTAAAATATTTTTTTCGAAAATAATAATATATATTTAAAAATTAACATGAGTTATTTCTAAAATATATTATCCCCCAAATTTGAAAATAAGTTTTCCTTTCGTTTTTTAACTTTTCTTTCTCAGACATATTTTCACTTTTTTTTTACAAATAGTGGAAGTTCTAACATATTTTCTACTCTGTGTGTTCCAAATATGACGTTTATTTTATTGTTTTTTTATAAAAATTTTAAACTATTGCTATTATTATTTAACACACACTTACACTTTCAGTATGTACTTTTTGTAATTGGATCTACAATAATTTTCAACTGTGATTTTAATAATAGGGGCTTATAATTATAACCTTCTATATTAAGAGAGAGAGAGATGAGAGAGAGAGAGAGAGAGAGAGAGAGAGAGAGGAGAGAGAGAGAGAGAGAGAGATGAGAGAGAGAGAGAGAGAGAGAGAGAGAGAAGAGAGAGAGAGAGAGAGGTTAGGTTAGGTTAGGTTATTTGGGTTAGGTTAGGCGTTAGGTTAGGTTAACGTTAGGTTAGGTTTAGGTTAGGTTAGGTTAGGTTAGGTTTAGATTTTTGCTTTATAAATTTTTGGTTGGTTCAACTTATCTCATTACTAATCTTACCTAAACGTAAAATAATTGTTAAAATCGTACTGCTGTAAATTTTTTTTAAATTAATTATTCTTCTTCGCAGAAATTTATAGATCGTACGTTCCTTAAAGCATCGAAGTATAGTTAAAAGAAGATTAATTTTACACAATTTCTATTGCATTTCTCTAATTGGCACAGTTTCATTACAACCTTGTTTTTGACATTCCCAAATTTTTCTTTTCATCTTTTTAACACTTATAAGAATCCATACCTTTCATTGATGGACTTTTTTGCCATTGTTTACTTTTGATATCAATATTCATAATTTTGGAAAAAAACTTTATAGCCATCGCCTTCGCTAACGATATTTTTGGAAAATCCACCTTTAAATTGTAGATTGAGATATTACTTAATAAAAGTTATGAAATTTACATCTGTCAACTAATGCATACTTTCGGGAGAAAACTACATCATATTTTTCATCAAGGCCGTTTTTTATGTATAAAGCCCAATTTTTTATACTATTTCGGTAATATTGATGAAGTTCATTTTTATAATTCGTTGGTCTTTTTTATTGCAAAATTTATTTTACTTCTTTTCCTTGTATGATATTGGGGTAAAAATAATAAACGGTCCAAGGAAACACTTTTATTATCGCAATTTTCACATAATTAACCCTAATTTTTTTTAGTAACTATTCTAACTAACTTCTTCGGAAAAAGAATTATATTTTTGGATTCAGGGGAAAAAGCTTTTATAATTCTGGGCAAATTTCATTGAAAAATTCAACATTCCAGAAAACACGAAAGATCCTATATATATTATATATATATATATATATATATATATATATATATAATATATATATATATAATATATAATTATATAATATATATATATTATATTAATATATATATAATATTATATAATATATAATATATATAGGACATTTATAAAGACCACATCCTTCAAAATAATTTAGTATTGGAAGGGTTTGTAATAAATTTTTTTATTTTAGGATAAGAAAAATTAAAATTATTTGCTATAAAAAAGAACTTACTTTTTTTTATTTTTGAGCTTTGTTTTATATCATTTTTAAATATTTATTTGTGTTCACAAATAAGTGTTTGTATATAATATAATATATATAATATATATATATATATTATATATATATATAATATATATATATATATATATATATATATTATATTATTTCAGTTAGTTTTTTAGGGTTTTGTTGCATTTGTATTTATCGTATTGTATTTGTATTGTTGTTGATTTGTATTGTATTATGTATTTGTGTATATTAGGTGTGTTTGAGGTGGAGTTTTGTGTGTGGTTTGATTTTGTTTGTTATATCGGTGTGATTTTATGGTAGTTGAGTGAGAGCGGTTAGTAGGTGGTGTGTTGTGGTCAGATTTTGTGTTTTGGTTTAATGTGTGGGCTTGGCTGGTTAGCTTAGGTTATATTGTTGGTTCTTGTGTGAGTGAGAGTCTTTTTTGCGGTGTTTTGTTGTCCGACGTGGTGGTGTAGAGGTTGTTGTTTGTTTGGTGTTGTGTTTGGTGTTGGATCGGTTGAAATTTTTGAGGAGTGGAGTGGTGTTAGGGTTTGGTGTGGTCATGGTGTTTGGCTTTGTGGTATGCGTGTGGTGTGAGGTTAGTTTTGTCTATTGGATTCTGTTGCGTGTGGGGTTTGTAACTTTTTAGTAATTTTTTTTTTTTTTTTTTTAAGCTAAAGAATACCCTACGGGTAAACCGCAAAGATGGCCAGGCCTTTGGTCTCCCGGCCTCCCGGTGGACGAGGGGGGGTACTAATCCCCCCTCCGGGGATGGTCTCGCGGAAACCCCGCCCTTTGGTCTTGGGTGTCGCGGGGTTCCTCCGACCATCCCTCCGGGGTATCGAAACGTCCCCCCTCTGTCCCCCGTCGGCTCGAAGCCCCCTAAAAGAAACTTAAAATTTTCCAAAAAACAAACAACATATTTCACCAAATTTTAGGGGGCTCGGCCGACGGGGACAGAGGGGGGGGATGTTTTTACCCCGTAAGGGATTGGCGGAGGAACCCCCGCGACACCAAAGACCAAAGAGCGGGGGTTCCGGAGACCATCCCGGAGGGGGGATTAGTCCCCCCGTCCGTCCACCGGGAGGCCGATAGCCCCGACTCCTGCCATCTTTGCGGTTTACCCTACGGTATTCCATTTAGTTAAAAAAAAAAATTTACTTCAAAAAAAAAAAAAAAAAAAAAAAAAAAAAAGTTTAAATCCATCCTTAGAATTTTAGGCTGATTCCAAATATATAATATTGTTTTACTGTAGGACCTGCGTTCTCTAGCTACATATTGTGAGCATTTAAAAAAATCTGACCATCTATAATATATATATATTATATATATATTATAATATATTATATATATTTATATAATATATATATATAATATATATATATATATATATATATTATTATATATATATAGTATATATATATATATATATATATTAATATAATATTATACAACACCTTATTGTGGACACAACACAGAAAAACACTAATAAATTCAAAAAACATTAAATAAAAATGAAATTTGGAAATAATTTCAATTAAAAAAGCAACAAAAAAATAAAAAAAAGTAAGTTCTTTTTTATAGCAAAATCAAATTTTTTAATTTTAATTTTGCTATAAAAAATTAATTAACTTTTCCAATACTATATTATTTTGAGGACCATGGTTACAGAAGAGGTCCTATATATATTATATATATATATATTATATATATATATATATATATATTATAATATTATTATATATATATAATATATATATATATATATATAATATATATATATATATATAAATTATATGGTTCATGTGAATTGAATGTCCCGCGTTTTTTTTAGTCATAAAATTTTAGGTGAAAGTATTTACAATTTGTGTTTAAAATTTTTCATGATTAGGGTAAAAATTAAATAAGGCTTAAAAAAGAATGAAAAGTCCAACTTTATTTTTTAATGATGAAAAGTTTTTCCCCCTTAATTTTATATTTTTGGTTTGTGTTTTTTTTTTGTTTTTTTATTTAATAATATGTTTATGTTTAATAGTAGATATAATTTTATGCCACTTATTATATATATATTTTTCTATCTATTTATTTTGTTTCTGTGGATGGGTGTATGATTTATTTATATATATTATATATTTATTTAATTTATGTTATTATTTTTTATTGTTATTTTATATTTATTTATATTTTTTTATGTTATATATTATTATTATATTATTTCTTGAAAAACGTTTGTTTATAATTATTATCATTATTAGATCGGATAAGAATGTATCCCTTTGCACATTACATGTTCTATCTTTTTAATTAAAAGAAAAAGCATCTTTTTTTTAAATTGTATTTTATTTAAAAATAATGACTTTACATATTATAATTTTGATGCTCTATTTTTAGAATTTACGTGTTTTAAATTTATTTTAAAGTGTATTTATTTTTAATGAATATATTTTAATTAATTATTTTTCCTTTATAAACTTTAAATTTTATGATTTATTACCTTTAAAATGGATTTTATTTACACAAATTCCTATGAAAAGGAGTTAGAGAGAGAGAGAGAGAGAGAGAGAGAGAGAGAGAGAGAGAGAGAGAGAGAGAGAGAAGAGAGAGAGAGACGAGAGGGAGAGAGCAGAAGGAGCCAGAGGTAGAGTATGAGGGTTGTTGAGTTGTAGAGGGTGTGAGGTGGTATGAGGGCTCTAAGTGTTTTAAATTTGGTCTACTGATAAAACCTAAAAAAAATTTTTGTTAAAATTTTTTGGACAAACAAATTTCAAGCATTGATTTTATTTCAACTTGGAAAAAATTAATTTTTTTTCAGTGGCTTATAATCTATACAGAAAATAGAGCCAGGAGAAATTATCTCGAATGTATGACACTTACAGGAAAAACCAATTTAACTATTTGGAATCAGCGTATATAAAGCTTATTATATGTATGTTAAAATTTTATGGAATTGTAGTAACCACATACCAACCATAGCTGCTTAAAATCGTAACATCTTCAATTAGACAAAATTTTAATCATATTTGGAATCAATTCTTTATATATAAGCCTTTAATTTATATATAAAGTCTGTTTCGTATCCCCTTCGTTTTTTTATCTTCCCTCTGTAATCGACCCTTTCCTTATTCGGTCTACGAAGACCTCCTAAAAATTGGATAGTTCATATGGTAATTTATAATTTTCCATTACGGTGAGGCTCTGTATCAGTAATCGGGGGGTACAGAGTGGGTTTGGGACTGTTTAAGTGCTTTTCTTCTCCCGTTCGTGGCCTTACTTGATTCTTATGATTGGGTTTGTTGTCTTTTTTTCGTGTTAGAGAGAGCCGGGTGGTTCCGTAACTCCTGGTATCAATGCGGTGGGCGTGTGGATTGCGTTAACCGCTTTGTTTGGCTATTGATCCGTTTATGGTGATTTTTTAGGTAAGAGATCATTTAGAAACGGGGACGGTGTGTCGCTATGGGTGAGGTTAATACGAATGGGCGGTTATATGAAAGCGGACTGGAGGTTGCGCGAGAGGATGATGTCTGTTATGTCTGATTTTTTTTTTTTTTTTGTATAGTAGTTGAGGTTGTCGGCTAAAACGTCGGTTTCGAGTTTTTTTTTTTTTTTTTTGTATTTATTTTTTTTTTTTTTTTTTTTTTGTTTTTTGTGCATTTGAAGTAATAAGCTTAATACGCTGATTCCCAATAAGTATTTGGTTTTCCTGTAAGTGTGTTGTCATGCTTTTTCCAGATAATTCTCCTGGGCTCTTTTCTGATATTTTGGCTTTTTATTTTGATTGTTATAAACGTGAATTATTCAGTTGTATTTAATGAGATATTATAACGTAATTATCATTTTGGTTTTATTTTTATATTCGTGAAAATTGCGTACCTAGAAAATAATTAATTGAGACGTTAATACCATCATTTATTTTCGAATTAAGTTCAAATATCAATTTTTTGTTAAGTGAAATAAATTTAAAAAAAGAGAGAACTGAGGCGTTTCATCAGCGAAGAGTGCAATTTCTGGCTCAATTATACTGTTGCTTTAAACCTTTTTTCAGGACATATTAAAAAAACATGCTTACTTTCAAGTTTGCGGGTCAATCCAGGCTTCACATGTACTAATATATTATATAGTATATTAGTATTATATATTGTTTATATATTTTATAATATAGTTATAAATATATATATTATGTTGATATATATGAGATGATATTATTATTATCATAGTTTATCATATTATAATATATATATTATATATAATATATATATATTATATATATATATAAGTATAATATTATATTATATAATATTTAAATATATATATATATATATATATATATATATATATATATTATATATATATAATATATATATATTATCATATATAGTATATATAACTTATATAAATATATTATATATATATATATATATATAGATATAATATATATATACTATATATATATATAAATTATATATATATATAGTATATATATATATATAAATATATATATATATACGCAGAATAAAAATTAAAGAATTGAGAATTGGTGAGTTCAAATTTTTTCATAGGGATACTTTTTATATAATTGTTTTTTCCAAATATAAATAATACTATTTTTAAATTATAATTTTTTTTCTTTTTGATAAATTTTTTTTCCTAGCTATTTTATTATTATATTTTTCAAATATTTTTCCGGAATCTTCATAAAATCTGCGCTACTGTCAAAAGAATATAGACAGACCATCATTAATATATATAAATAGTATATATAATAATATTAGTATTATTATATATATATATATATATATATATAATTAATTATATTATATACTTTTTCTCTATATATATACTATATATATATATATATTATATATATATATTAATATATTATATATAATAATATATATATATATATATATATATATATAATAATAATAATTATAAATCATATATATTAATATATATATACTTTATACTGAAATATATAATATTATATTTCTAATAAATTATATTATGTCACTGACAAAACTTAATGTTTATTATCTTATTCATCATTATATATCTTACATAAGTATATATATATATACTATCTATATTTCGGACCTTTATCTGTCTTTACGCTCCCGTTAGTTTTTGAACTTTTTTATATTTTTTTTTAATAATATTTTCTAGTATTTATTTCCTAACAATCAATTTCAGTGGTAACGAAAATGATTCAAAATATATAGGACCTTTTCCGTTTTACGACTCCGTCAGTTTTAAATTTTTTTTTTTTTTTTTTTTTTACTAAAGGAATACCCAAGGGTAAACCGCAAAGATGGCAGGAGTCGGGGTCTCTCGGCCTTCCGGGGGAA
The DNA here is from genome assembly GCA_015478945.1 of Trachelipus rathkii. NCBI lineage: Eukaryota > Metazoa > Arthropoda > Malacostraca > Isopoda > Trachelipodidae > Trachelipus > Trachelipus rathkii. Next base: position 41,889 of record JABUQX010075880.1, read on the forward strand.
CTACAGGGTAGGACTATTTCCCCCCCTCCGGGAGGGTCTCCGGAACCCCCGCTCTTTGGTATTTGGGTGTCGCGGGGGTTCCTCCGCCCCTCCCCTACGGGGTATGGAAAACGTCCCCCCCCTCTGTCCCCCCGTCGGCTCGAGCCCCCTAATTTTTTTATTTTTTTTTTTTTTGCCGTTTTTTTTTTTTTTTTTTTTTTTTTTTAACATTTTTTATAATAAGCCTTATACGCTGATTCCAAATATGTAATTGGTTTTTCTGTAAGTGTCGTACTTTTTGAGATATTTAATTTTTGAAAAAAAAAATGTTTTTTTTGTTTTTGTTTTTTTTTTACATTTTTGTAATAAGCTTTATACGCTGATTCCAAATATGTAATTGGTTTTTCTGTAATTATCGTACTTTTCGAGATATTTTATTTTTAAAACAATATTTAACAAAAATGTGATTTTTAAAAATTATTTAAAAATACTTCGAACTTTTGAATCATGTCCGTTACCACTGAAATTCATTTTTTGTATCAATAATAAAGAAATATATAAAAAAAAAATAAAAAAAAATTAAAACTGACGGAGTCGTAAAAACAGAATAGGACCGATATTAGACATATATATACTAAAAATATATATATATATATATATATATATATATATATATATATATATATATATATATATATATATATATATATATATATATATATATATATATATATATATATATATATATATATAGATATTATATATATATATATATATATATATATAATATATAATATATATATATATATATATTATAATATATATATATATATATATATAATATATATTATATATATATATATATATATATATTATATATATATATATATATATATATATATATATATATATTAGTATATATATAGTATATATATATATATATATATATATTATAAATAAGCGGTTGTAAGCAAAAATTTATTTTGAACATTTAAATTAATTTATTTGCCGACAAATTTCGGGTAAGAATCCTTCTTTCATTTTCAAGACTTACAAGATAATGTAAAATTTTAAACAAAATATTATAATAAAATTAATTAAAAGATTAATAATAATATTAGAAAGTTTTTACAAATAAAACCCATAAATTAAGTATTGACAGATTTGATAAATACGATTCGACAATGCATTATTATTAGTGCTGAGTTAAGAGTTCATGTATTATTTAAACAAAATAATTGCACAACTCTAGTCAGTTTATTAATAAGACATGATTTAATTAAATTACCGCTTAGACATTTTTCATATTATAGGTCCTGAGCGTTATGAGATGTCATAAATCATTTAGCAAGGTATTCACTAACAAAATCTGAAGTGATAACGTATCAGAGTATTACATACAGTTTGGGTAATCATTCGCAGAAATTTCGTGATTCACGAGCTCAATTAGTTGGAGATCTGTGATGTTTCTTTTTCTGAAGGAGTTAAATGAGCATTTATTTTGAAATTGCATTACGTAAGCTGAAATAGGGAGAGGGGGAAATGAGTGTAATATGGCATCTCTATTAGTCTCTATCGAAGAATACCCTTTAAGGCTCATACGATTTACAAGTGCGTGATTGCGAATGTCGCAACGAGGTGAACAATGCCGGGAATGACAATTATAATGCCTTCCATATTATCTGTGAATGAGCCACTTAAATGGGTAGTTAGTGCATATTTAGAGAAACTGCTAAGACCATATATTACATCATCCCCCCTCAATTCAGCATCAAATGCTCATTCTCTTCAGAAAAACGACCACAATATACATGATCGAATTTTGGAATATTTTTATACCAAACTGAGGAACCCGATCTTCCAGTAGATATAGACTATCCTATGTATAATCCATTTGGCATACTCAAACCGGCCTTGACAGATGAAGTCTAAAGGCTTACAGTCTTTTACATCCACTGAAGCTGAGATTTGTTTAAATCATGAACTCATAACCACATAATATTGTAATCATTAATTTTATCTACTATGGTTTTATTTATTTCACTTTATTTTTATTTTTTTTTTCTTATATAATATTTTTGTCTTCCCCTTTCTATCCTCTTCTTGTGCTCTTGAAAATGGAAAGAAAGGATTCTTACCCGAAATTTAGTCGACTAATAAATAATTTAAAAATGTTTAATTTTTTTGGTTTTCGCTATTATATATATATTATATATATATATATTTATTATATATATATATTATATATATATATATCAATATATATATATATATATATATATAATATATTATATATTATTATATATATATAATATTATATAAAGGTATAACATTGTACGTATATATGATACGTCGTAATAGAGTATTAGATGACCGAGTGAGTTAGCGATATAATATATGTGTATACATCTATATATACCTAACTATTACGAATAATAATATGGGTATTACTTATATATCTATATATAATACTAATATATATAATATTATATATATTTTATTATATATATTATTATTTAATTTTATATCTATATATATTATATATAGGTATATTATAATTCAGCGATAGTGTAAGTTCATAGTACTATCAATAACGTATATTAGGTAGGGATCCATCAAAAGGTATCCTATCATGGTGTTTAAAGACGACTCGCCGGTATCTTATGATAATTTAATTTTTTTTTATTTTTTACTTTTAAAAATAAATTTTGGAAAACAGGTTAAGAACAACACAAACAAACTGCAGGTTCAGTATATTATAATCTTTGAAGGATAAAGATTCAAAAGTATCGAACATAGTTACATTTTTGTTAAATATATAATTTTTTATAAAAAATAATAAATTTTTGTATAAATTCTGTTTTTATTAATAGAAATATACTCCGAAAAAGTAGCTACACATCCATTTAATAAACCAATATATAATGAATATAAAAGTATATTATTTCTCTGATTAAAAGTGTCTTGTAAAAATACAAAAACAAAAGGTAGCTAAAACTTAAGCGTTATCTAAAGGTTCTCGATAAATAAGGACTCAGAAGTACGACACTTAACAGAAAACCAATTACATATTTGAATCAGCGTAAAAGGCTTATTATAAAAATGTAAAAAAAAAAATTACTAAAAGAAAACAAAGCAAAGAAAAAATAAAATAATAAAATTAGGGGCTCGAGCCAGACTGTGTAGACACGAGGGGGTGAGGGAACGTTGATTCCAGGGGAGGAGGAAGAACCCCGCGACACCACAAATACCAAAGAGCGGGGTTCCGGAACCCTCCCCGGAGGGGGGGAAATAGTCCTACCCTGTAGTTCCGCCGGAAGGCCGAGAGACCCCGACTCCTGCCATCTTTCCGTTTACCCTTGGGTATTCCCTTTAGTAAAAAAAAAAAAAAAAAAAAATTAAAACTGACGGAGTCGTAAACGGAAAAGGTCCTATATATTTTTGAATCATGTTTCCTTTACCACTGAAATTGATTGTTAGGAATTAATTATACTAGAAATATATTAAATAAAAATATAAAAAAAATTCAAGAACTTGACCGAGTCGTAAAACAGATAAGGTCCTATAATATATAATATATTATATAATATATATACTATATATACTATATATATTATATATTCATGTAGTTTTGATCTTAGATCAACAGATGATATTATATAGTCTATTAATATGATTAATTATTAAAAACGATATCATGTAGTTAATAATAACTATTACTTATTCTTATCTGGAATAATTAAGTATATAACTATATATTCATATATTATATTAATACATAAGTATAATATATTTATATATAATTAAGGGTAATGTAATTGAAACCTGTATAAATATCTCTTACCTTTGTTGTTTTCAAGTTAGTATTTGTCTATATATTTAATATATATTAGATAGATCTAATAATATATTCTATGATATATATAGACGATGACTAAAGTATAATTATTACGTAGTATACTTGTATATAAATATATATAGAGATGTATGGAAAATGGTTATATATATAATATGATATACTAAGCAATATAGCGTAACTAATATGATTTTAACGTTTATGTATAATTAGTAATATACTTATATATTAAGATATATACCCACTTAACTATATATATGTAGATAGTGTTCACTATTTTTGAACAGTAGCCGGCATTAGTATATAAAGTGATTGTGCACAAAAATATGAGATAATAATATATACATAAATATAGATATCAGATATCGCTGCATAAAAATTGTAATTCAAAAATATCCATAAGTTTGATACTTTAATTATATGATTTTTATTTATTTAGAATTATTATACCAATTATCAATATAAAAAGTAATGCCCTATGAAAAAATTTGAACTTCACAATCTCAAATTTTTAAAATTTTTATTCTGCTATTATATATTATTAATTAGTTCAAATATCCTATAGTGACTATACAGGACTATAGTTATAATGTATAACTGTATAAATATATGTATAGTACTATATATATTATAATAATTTATTAGAATGATATATGTTAGGTATTATATATATATATACGTATATAATTGTTATAGAATAACTATATACGAATTGTTTTATGAGGGGGAATGGGTAAGTTATTGAAATATTATTATCATTATATAAATTAATATATAGCGATTATATAAATGTAGTATATTAGACATATAATACGGTGTTATATTTTAGAAGCTGACTCTAAGTCTGAAGAAAGGTGGATGGGGTGAAGGGGAGTGGGGGTGATTTGGTGAGATTAGTTGCGAGATAGTTTTGAAGATGTAGTATGTATTATTTATATGACAGTGTACCCTACTCACCCGAAGATGGGTGTTGCTCTTTGCTTTTACTCCGTTTCTTCTGTATGCACGGTATACTATAAATAGTGCTATCTATCAAGTATTCGTATATATAAGTTTGAGAGCTATATAAGTATCTGTATAATATATATATACACGATGTATATATGTTTAAAATTCTGCAATATTCTTAATTATACTAGGGTACATTAGTTTATTGATATAGTATATATATATTACTTATAATAGTATACTTACTAATATTCATTATTTTATGATGGGGTTCATACGTATAACTAATACATTATAAATGGGTATCAAATGTGAGCTGGCATGCACCCGCAAACTTGTAGTAAGATTTGTCTTGTTTTTAGTTGAAAATGGTATAAAAATGCAGTATAATATGACCAGAATACTTGCTTTCGCTGTGAAGCTCAGATTCTCTTTCTTCTTTTTAAATTTTTCTATAAAACATGATGTATGACAGAAACTATTTCGAATTGTGTTTATAGGATTATTAATTATGTGTTCTAGGTAATCGAAAGTTGCTATCGATTCAAAGAAATAAAACGTTGATTTAATTTAATTTTAGTTACTTAAAAATCAAAATGATATACGTTTTAACAAATAACTTAAAAAGCCAAAATATCAGAAAAGAGCAAGCCAGGAGAATTATTCTGGAAAAAGTATGACACTTACAGGATATGAGGGCTCTTCAATCCACCTATCCATTTGGGTTTGAGTTTTTAGACATCATGGTCGTTATTAGTATATCTGTATTTCGGAATGACCAAAAAAAAAAAAATAAAAAAAAAATAAAAAAAAATAAAAAAAAAAAAACTCGTATATAAAAGTATGACACTTCAAACTATATATTCAATATAATTACATATGTTGGTAAATCTAATGCACGTATAAAGCTTTATTAATATGCCAAAGTCGTTTAAATGATTAAAACTAACGACAATCACCACAAGGTGACGCATCTGATACCAGGGAAGTCGGGGTCCTCTCGCCTCTAGGTTGGACGACTCAGGGGGGATTCTCGTCCCCCCTCTGTCCCCCGGAACGATGCCGGCTCGAGAGCCCCTAATGGAAATAGTATTTTACCCTTGCAACGTATGAATAAGGGGTCTCGAGCCGGAAGTGGAGGGGACAGTAAAGGGAGAGGCAGACATGGATTGATAATATGAGAAGAGCTTTTTAGTGAGAATATGAGAATAGTTATTTTGTTTGTATCTGTATGTACTGTACTATCGAATTTTGTTGTTTTTGTTTGAGTTTTTTTTTACATCCGGTAAATATAGTCTTTATAACGCCTGATTCCAAATATGCCATTTTGTTTCCTTAGAGTTATCATCACAGTTTCGTAGTTGATAGAGTTTCTACCTGGCCCTTTTCCTGGAATTATGCCGCTGAAAAAAAAATAATAGTAATTAAACTGGATAAAGTTTAAATAAAGAACTCAAAAGAATCGTCAAAATATTTTTGTTATCGCTCCTTTGTACCTTGGCTCTCAGCTCTCTCTATACAATCTCTCTACTTTATCTCCATTGCTTAA
>JABUQX010075881.1:0-7500 GCA_015478945.1 Trachelipus rathkii
GTGGTTGTGATAGCGTCTTTAAGCGGTTTGCTGTGGAAAAAGTGTTTGCATGTTGCTCATTATAGACCCTCATGGTTGTGGGTGTGTGCTCTGCTTACTCTTCGGCAGCTCTGCTGCGGTCGGTAAGCTGTGCTCTTCAAGCACATAAACCTGTCTGTGGGTGTGCAGTCGACTCTCATCCGTGCAGGTCTTTTGCGGAGGGTTGTGTTTTTTGTAGCTTTGTCGTGTATTGTAACTCGTAGCTTGGTGCTGTGCGACGTTCTGTGGCATAGCTTTCTGCTTGGGCGTGTGCCGTAGACTCTTACCTCAGGGCTCTGATGGGGTGTGCTGTGATCATCTTAGCCACCCATCGTGCTGGACTATACGCTGTGCTCACTCTCCAGCTTCTGTCTATCGCCGCTCCTACATGTGACTTCAGTATATACAATTTTCTGCAAGCGCGAGGTGTCTCTATCGGTTGCTCTTCTTCTCAACATTGCACTTTGGAGTGTCGGATATGTGCTCATTATATATGATTATCAGTATATACCACTATTTAGCTGGGGTTGTTACTAGTTGCTCTATTCCGTGACTTGCTTGAGGGTGGTGCTTGCTTACTTTTTATATGCAATTTAACTGGGGTGTTGCTGATGCTCATTCATCACCTCTGCTAGGGTTGATTGCCTGTAGCTCATTCACTCATAGTGAGCATTGGGAGTGATAGCTGTCTACATTTAAAGTCCTCTGCTGGTCAGTTGACTTTAGTGCTCATTTTAAGTCACCATCTGCTGGCGTGTGTACTGATGTCTACATGTGACTAGCTCTACGCTAGCGTGGTGTCAATAGTAACTCATTTACAAGTATACCTTATAATGCTGGGGTGTGCTGTATGTATCATTCAGCCTCCTACTTGGATTGTAGCTGTGCTTTTTTTTACAGCCTCTTGCATTTGTGAGGTTTTGCTCTAGTGCTACTTGACTTTGTCTGGTGAAGTTAGGTGCTTGTGGCTCATTTACAAGCCTCACTAGAGTGGGGGTTGTGCTGTGCTTCAAATACAATCCTGTCAGGGTGTGTGTGTCTGTGCTCTTTCCTTTAAGCTCTAAGCTGAAGATGAGTCTGTGCTTACAATTTCAGATCTTCTCCTTGCTGTTATGTGCTGTTGGTCTTACTTTTTCTAGCGCTATAAGGGGTCGAGCAAGAATGACTATTCAGCCTTCTGCTGGGGTGTGCTGGTGTCTACTTTATCAAGCTCTTCTGTCTGGGGTGTGCATTGATGCCCTATATTCCAGTAACACTCTGACTTGGGGTGTGTCTGTGCTCGCTTTGCCTCTCATGGCTAGGCGCCTGTGTGGCTCTCTCTCAGAGCTTGGCGGGTTTGTGCCTGTGTATGGACTCATTCAGCCTCTTTTGCTGGAGGTGGTGTGCTCCTTAATCCAGGCTTGAGACCCAAAAAGTTTGCTATGTCTCACACTATTCACGCCTCTGACTCCGGTAGTCTTCCTGTGCTACTCTTCAGCCCTCACTCACCCTCAGGCGCCTAAGCTGGTGCTATTACCAGGCTTTCATGCTCAGGAGGGTGTGCTTGTGCATCATTCACACCATCTGCATGGGCGGTGTGCTGCGTGCTCTTTACTTCAGCCGTCTGTTAGCTTGGGGTGGTAGTTCTGTGTGTCTGTTTCAGGTCGTGCTGTGTTGTGCTGTGATCGTTTCAGGCCTTCTGCTTGGGGTGAGCTGTGGTCTCTTTCAGATACCCTCTACTTGGGGGTAAGCTGTGCTCATTTACATGCCTTACCCTGCTCATATTATAGGGTTGATGCTGTTCTCTTTTCAGTACTCATGCATTCCATAGTGTAGTTGCTCTTGTCATTCTTTATCAAGCTCTTGACTTGTGGAGCGATAGCTGTTGCTAGCCTTTCATGCCATACTGCTTAGGGGTGTGCTTGTGTACTCTATTCACGTACCTTACTGTCACCTAGGTGTGCTGGTGACTCTTATTTCGCTTACTTGCAAAAGGGGATGTTACTATAGTCTTCCAATTATCAGAACCTTACTGCATAAGGGTTGTACTGTGCCATTGTACAAGCTCCAAATCTGCCTTAGTGGGGTTGTGACCTGTTATAGTCATTCAGCCTCTTGTCTAGGGAGATGTGAGCTGTGCTCTATTTAGCTCTCATGACTGGAGTAAATAAACTAGTCCTCGATATATATAAAGCCTACTAGCTAGGGAGTGCTGCTGTTAGTAACTAATTGAGCCAGAGTCTGCTAGCGTGGTGCAGTGCTGCATTAACAGAACCTAATACTGGATGTGACATTGTACTCAAGAAGCCTCTTGTGATATAGGGAGGGTGTGTTGGGGCTGTGCCTCTCTTTTCAAAGGAATACAGAGACGTGATACGCTGTTTACTGTGACTCATACTCAGATCGCTCTGCTGAGTGGTTGTTGTGCTGTGCATCTAATTAAGCCTCATATAACTTAAGTGAGGGAGTGTGACTGATAATTATCAGCACTTACTATTGAATCTGGGAAGTTGTGCTGATAGTTCTACATTATCTAAGTCCTCTACTGGAGATTAGCATTGTAGGTCATTAATTCAGAATCCTCTACCTGGGTGTTGTGTGCTCTTTATCTAGATACTCTGCTATAGGGGATTGTTGCTAATGATATAGCTTCTTTTACAGACATCTCTAGGGAGTTGTGTGTGCTCATCAGCCTCTTAAGAGCTTGTGGATTTGCTATGTTCTCTATACAGTCCATCTGAGACTGGGGTGTGCATGTCTCAATTCGCAGTATATGCTTAAGGTGTATGCTTGTGCTCTTATTCAGCACTCTTGCTAGGGTAGCCGAGCTTGTGACTACTATCAGTCCTCTAAGCTTAGGGAGTTGTGCACATTGTGAGCTTACAATCAGAAACCTTTCTGCTGGGGTGTGCTAGTAGTTAATAACCTCTGCCATTGAGGTGTGCTTCCGTGTCTCTCTAATCTCTGCTTGGGGTGTGCTTTTGCCATCTTCTCCAGTCTATTGGGGGTGTTTGCTGTGTTCTTCAGCTCCTCTGTCTCGCGCGGTGGGTGTGGTGCTCTGTTGACTGCCTCTTTGCTGGGTCGTGTTGCTTGTCTCTTTTAGCCCTCTTGCTGTGTGTGCTGTGGTCTCATCACGCCTCTGCTTGGGGTGTGTCTTGTGCGTCTACAGCATCTGCTGGGTTTGTCTTGCTATGCTCATTCCAGTTATCCTCTGCTTTGGGGGTTAGTGCATCTGAGAGCATCTTATACAGCCTCATGCCCATTTGTGAGCGAGCTGTGAGCCTCTTACAGCGCTCTAACTAGGAGAAAAGTGCAGTAGACTCGAGTGATCAAGCCTCCTTGGTGCTGGGGCTCAGCTGCTGATATATATACTCTTACCAGCCTTCTGCTTGGGGTGCCTGCATACTGCTATACCCACATTCTGCTGGGGGTGTGCTGTTGCTCTTTCAGCCTCTGCCGTGGGATGCTGTGCTCTTTCAGCTTCTGCTAGCCCGCATTGTGCCTTGCTCTATATCCGTCTACTTCTGCGCTGGGTTACTCAACACACACGTGTTCTGTTGCTCTTTCAGCCTCTGATGGGTGGTGCTCGCATGCTCCATTCAGCACTGCTGGGAGTGTACTGAGTGCTCTTTCAGCCTCTGCACTGGGTGTGCCTGTGCTCATTTCAGCCTCTGCTGGGCGTGCTGTGCTTATTCTGCCTCTGCTTTGGTGTGCTGTGCTAATGCAGCCTCTGCTCAGCGTGTGCAGTTGCTCAATTCAGCCTCTTGCTGGGGTGGTGCTGTGCTTATTCAGCCTCTGCTGGGGTGTGCTGTGCTCTTTTCAGCCTTTGCTTAGGCTGTGAGCTGTGCTCTTTCAAGCTATTGACTGGGTTGTGCCTGTGCTCATTGAGCCTCTGCCTGGACACACAGCTCTGTCGCATTGTCGCTCCTTTATCAGAGCTCTGCTGAGTTGTGCTGTGCTCATTCAGCCTCTGCTAGGTGTGTTGTGCTCTCTCCAGCACTCCTAACTGGGGTGAGCTGTGCTCACTATCAGCCCTCATCTGCTGGGGTGTGCCTGTGGCCTCTCTCAGACCTCTTCTGCCTGTGGTGAGTGTGGCTGTTGCATTATTCAAGTCCTCTAGACTTGAGGGGTGTGCTGTACTCTTTCAGCCTCTAACTTGGGGTGAGCCTTAAGTGAGTCATTCACCTCTGCCTGGGTTAGTGCTTGTACTCTTTCAGTATCCTCTACTGGGTGTGAGCATGTTGCTCACTTTCAGCCTCTACTTAGTGGAGTAAGTAGCTTGTTAGCTCATTCACCTACTGTCATGCGGGGTGCTAGTGCTCTTTTCAGACTCTGTACTGGGGTTAGTGCTTTGACTTCATTATACAGCCTCGCTGGGGTTAGTGTTATTGTGCTCTTTTCAGCTCCTATACTTGGGTATTAGTCTAGTGTCATTCAATTCCTCTGCTCCTGAGGTTGTAGCTCTTGTAGCCTCTTTCAGCCTCTGCTAGGGTATATGTGTAGCGTATGCATCATTCAGTACCCTCTGCTATTGGGGTGTGCTGTAGCTCATTATTACAGCCACTGCTTGGGAGGTGATGCTGTGATTGGCCATTTCAGATACCTCTGTCTCTGGAGGTGTTGGCTCATGTGCTCTTTCATGCTACTTGAGCTGGTGAGTGAGCTTGATGCTCTTTTCAGCCTCTTTCTGTAGTGAGGTGTGCCTGTGTATCATATATTTCACCCTCTGCTGTGGAGTGTTCATGTTGCACTGTTTTAAGTCTCTTGAGCTTAGGTGAGTGTGCTTACTTGACTCTTAAGCATACTGTCTAGGGGTGTGCATTGTGCTCTTTTAGCACTCTGATATGGGGTGTGCTGTTGCTCAAATTTACTAGCCTCTGCTACTGGGGTGTATGCTGTGCTTCTATACTTTCAGCTATTCTGCAAGCGGGGCTGATGCTATGCTCTATCTTATGATTCAGCTCAAATAGCCTCAGGGTTTTGCTTGTGCTATCCCAATTTTTCTACTTAAAAGGTTGATTGTTAATTATCAGTAGATTTTTAATAGGCTTGTGATTGAGGTTGTAAGTTAGAATTATATTAGGAGCTATGCTTATGGGCCGTTGATGTGCTTCTTTATAAGCCTCTGCTTAGGGGTGGTGCTGTGCTACTGTTAAAAATAATCTTATTGATGTGGACTTGCGTGTATCATTTCAGCCATATTAGTGGGTGCTGCTACTACTCATGAATACCTTCTTGTGGGATAGTGTGCTGTGCTTTTTCAGAGTGTGCTTATTGAAAGTGTGCTGTGCTCATTCAGCCTTGCTTTGGTTTGTGCATGTTGTTCTTTATTAGCCTCATACTGGGGTGTGGCCTGGTGCCATTTCAAGCCTCTATCTGGGGTTGTGCTGTGCTCTTTCAGCCTCTTACGGGGTATAGAACTGTGGTCATTCATGAATCCATCTTGCACTGGGTGTTGCTGTGCTCTTCAGAACCTTCTGCTGAGAGTGTGACTGTGCTCTTTTATCAGCCTCTGTGCTGGGAGTGTGCTGTTGCTCATTCAGCCTCTGTCATGGGTGTGGCTGTTGCTCCTTTCAGCCCTCTTGATGGGCTAGCACTGTGCTCTTATTAGCCTCTGCTGTAGGGTGTGCTGTGCTCATTATCAGTCTCATCATGCTTTGGGGTAGTGCTTGTGACTGTTTTAGCCTCTGTTGTAGGTGTGCATCTGCTCTGCTCTGCTGGGGTGTGTAGCTGGTGTTCTTTCAGCTCTGAATAGGGGATGTGCTGTAGTTCATTTACAGCCTCTTGCTAATAAGGGGTGTGCTGTGCTCTTTCAGCTCGTGCTTTGGGGTGTGTTCTGTGCTTCGTTACATGCATCTGCTTAGGAGGTGTGCTATATGCTCATTATATATCAAGTATCCTAATGCTGGGGTGTAGCTCTGCTCATTTCAGCCTCTGCTGGGGCGAGCTGTGCTCTATATATTATATATCAACCTGTACCCAGATCCGTAAGGTTTTTATTTAGTGTTGTTGAGTTAAAACACACTTCAATAGCTTAAGTGCTTTACGCAAGAATCCGAAGATGCCACATTCGTATTCTATTAGTAAGAAGAAAAAACCCATTAACCCCGTAGCCTCAACTACCCCCAACGCCAACAATAAGGCACCCCCCCCCTTTATACCCTCTGTTATCCTTAGCACTTCCGTTTAGTTAATGAAATTTTTTTTTTTAGAACTCTTTTGTCCTCAATGAGAACGTTTTTATTAAATCTCAACCTTCTCAATTTGGGCCGCAACAAAATCATTTGTTTAAACAAAATTTGATCTTTTTTTTTTCCTGTATTATTTTGAAACCCCCACTAATTTAATAAACCAAAAAACGGGAAAAATTTTCTTTCTCGTGGGAAACCATGTTTTTATTTGATTCCTCCACATTTTATACCAGAACTTGAAGACATTGACAGTGTCTCTTGAAATTTGATCCCTTCTAATCGTATATTCTGCTCCCTTTGGTTCTCCTCTTCTGTATTTGAATATTGTTCCCGGTATTTTAAAAAATGCTTTAAAGAGGAAAATTTGATTCTTCTGTTTGCGGAACCAATTCATGTTCCCATATTATTCGATGTGACTTCTCATGAATGACTATTTAACACGTTAAAAGAATCATTGGGGTACAACTGACTTTAAAGTCCGTTTCTTAACAAACAATGGTTTCTCAGTTTCCCTAAAATGTCAAAATGTCTCTTTTCAGAAGACCGATGGGACATATTTTCCAAACCAGGTGCCCTTTCACGCTTCTGTATCTCAGCCTCCATCTCTCCGGGGAAACTCCCCCCCCCCCGTACCTCATCCATCCCGCTCTGTTCCTCTCGTCTGTCACCGCCTCTTTCCAGCCTCCCTCCTCGTTTCCTCGACACACCTGCCTCTCTTTATCCTAACTCAGCCCTCTCAGGATCTTCTCTTTTTCTGACTAGATATTTTTTGTGTGGGTTCGCATGGTTTGGTCCCGCCTGAATTCTCTCTCTAAATGATTGGTATATATTTGTCTAGATGAGTTGTATTTATATATATAATATGATATACTGATATATATAATAATACACTCATTATGATTATGATTACTATGTTTTATATTATTAATATAGTATATATATTAATAATGAAAATAACAATAATAAAACATAAAATAGAGAGAGGGAGGAGGAGAAAGAGGAATGAAAGAATCGGAACATAAACCAAATAAACATTAACACCAAAAACACCCTCCACACCACGAAAAAAAAGCAAACAATTACAAACACTCGCATAAAAATTAATACAATACCCCAATAACAAAAAAATCAAACATCCCAAAAAATCACAACAATAAATTAACATTTATACTATATCATACTAATAATTAATAATCAATAATAATAAATAATAATAATAATTATAATGATAATAAACCTCGCAAAACACATATACGTATTCGCTGTGTTGTTAAAAAAGCACACGAAGAAAACAATAGTTATATTTTAAAAA
>JABUQX010075881.1:12500-15771 GCA_015478945.1 Trachelipus rathkii
CACTCACACAGCTTGCCTTGAGAAGGTGGAATATAGGGATTTTCATTTTATCAACCGTCCTGCTCTCAGTAACATTCTTCAGAAAGATTATTGCATTTTCCGCGAAGGAAAGAGTTTTCAGTGTTACGAAAAATAGATTAATCAGGATTCCAGGACAATGTATGAGCTGAATGAGCTTCTAGAGGTTGAAGACAGCGGTATTTCAAGCAGAGGTAACCCAAGGTTAGTTAGGTTCCTCTATACCAGAGAGAATCACCAAGGTTATGTGATCTGCATACTTTGAGGAACTCCTCCCAAAGGTGAAGAAGAAGTACAACCACAAGTCCGACCAGTTTGCAGAATCGACGTGCAAATATGTTTCCTCGCCCTAGCCGGGGTTCTTTCCTTCGGAAGACTTGAAGGGATTGAACAGAATACAGGGGTTAGAAGGTGGTCGGAGGAATCCAAAGGAGAAAAAGTGTTTAACAGAATAAGGAGAAGAAATAGAAGTTAAAAAAATGTCTAGAATGTTAGGCTTATGTTCAAGACAATCATGGATACCAATAATGAGATGAACCAACTGATCGAGATTATTCTGGATAGAGAAATGGTAGGCAAGTTCACTAACTGTATCTTGAGAATCAGAAAAAAGTCATTGGCTGTGGTGAACGGTGAAATCACCAAAAACAATGATTTAGGAGAAAAGTGAAGAAAAGAAAATGTGTTCTAATTTGGAGTTTTTGTTCAAATGTTTAAGATAGTCAGTTGAGCTAGGAGAAAGATATACAGAAAAGTTGAACTTATCGGTTGCTTGAACGGACAGCTTGAGCCATAAGGTAGAAAATTCTGAAGATTCAAAATCAGAGACATAAGAACAAACATCATTGCGCACATAGTCACAATAACCGAATTTGACTGAAAATTGGGAATAGAGACAGTACGATAAAGAAGAGAATGATTTGCTTTCAGAACGCTTAAACACCCAAGTTTCGGTTAAGAATAAGAGATGAAGTGTAATCCCCAGTTAACACGATACTAAGAAACTCTACATCCCTGTCGACTATTTCCAGTATGTATTTTGCGACGTCAAGCCTTGCATCCCTTTGCTCCTGCGAAAGCAGTTTTTGAAAAAAATTTCCTGCCATCTTGCACAACCCAAATTCATTCCGTAAAATTATCAAGAACCTCACTTTCTCAAGGGTTTCTGCATTCCTGCTTGTTGACGGATGACTTGCGGTAATTTCGGATGTATCAGTATTTATTTAGGTAACCCCCATTGCAACATCTCCAAAGTCGCCTTTTACGACACGCAGAACGCATGTTTTGGAAATTCTTTCGTTCCCAGAAGTGTGTATATATATATATATATATATATATATATATAATATATATATATATATATATATATATATATATATATATATATATATATATATATAAAATAGATGGAATATAAATCGCTTATTAAATGGTGCTTTAAGTTTTACAGTAGCCATTTTTCTTTCTCCTTGTATTCCCACTTTATAAATAATATTATAAAAGAAAATGATAAAAATATTTGAAAAGACTTAAAAGTTATGCATCCTAAAAAGAGAAAATTTTTGCAAAATTAAATTTGAGTGGGAAAAATATGTGGAATATAAATATTATATCAATGATGGAGAAAATTAAGAAGGATGAAGAAGAAGAAGAAGAAGAAGAAGAAAGAGAAGTGGAGGAAATCATAAATAAGAAAAAGAAAAACAAAGGAGAAAAAGGGATGAAATAATGGAAAATGAAGAAAGAAAAATCAGAAGAATAAAAGGAAAAAAAAATTAAAAAAACAGAAACATAAAGAAAAGAAAGAAAGTTAAGAAAAAGTTCAAAGTTAAAAGAAAAGTTAAAATTTAAAAGAAAAAGTTAAAAGAAAAGTTAAAAGTTAAAAGAAAAAGTTAAAAGAAAAAGTTAAGTTAAAAGAAAAGTTGAGTTAAAAGTTAAAAGAAAAGTTAAAAGTTAAAAGAAAAAGTTAAGAAAAAGTTACGTTAAAAGAAAAGTTATAAATTAAAAGTTAAAAGGAAAAGTTAAAGTTAAAAGAAAATGAAAAAGTTAAAAGTTAAAAGAAAAAGTTAAGTTAAAAGAAAAAGTTAAAAGTTTTAAGGAAAGTTAATTGAAGAGAAAGTAAAAGTTAAAAAAAAAAGGAAAAAGAAAAAAAAAAAAAAAAAGGAAAAGTTAAAAAGAAAAGTTAAAGAAAAAGAAAAAGAAAAAGAGAAAAGGAAAAAGAGAAAAAGAAAAAGATAAAAAAGAGAAAAAGATTAAGAAAAAGAGAAAGAAAAAAATAAAAAAAGGAAGGAAAAGGAAAGAAAGAAGAGAAAAGGAAAGGAAGAGAAGAAGGAAAGGGAAGAAAGGAAAGGAAGGGAAAGAAGGAAGGAAAAGGGGAGAGGAAAGAGAAGATAAAAAGGAAAGGAAAGAAGGAAGAGAAGGAAAGGAAAGAGGAAAGGAAAGGAAAGACGGAACGGAAAGATAAAGATAAAGGAAAGGAAAGGAAGGAGGATGAGAAGAGAAAACAAAAAAAAAAAAAAAGAAAATAAATAAAAAAAGAAGAGAAGAAGAGAAGAAGGAAGAAGAAGAAAGGAAAAAGAAAAAGAACTGTGTCATATTTACATTAGCAGTCATACGATTTATTTTTTAGTGCCACGGAAAAGAAAGGCTTGAAAGAAGACTTATGCTTTCCAAAGATTTATTCTTTTTACCGAAATGTCCGTATCTTATTCATGATCATTAGGACATAAATTTATAACAGTCATTGTTTCTCATAAATACGAGTATAAAACATTAAAAAAAAAAAAAAAAAAAAACGACAACATGAAGGATTTTCTTACATACCTATTCCTAGTGAAAAATAAAAACATAATAAAAATAAAAATTCTTTGAAGCCTCTCTCGTTACATAAAGATTTTTATAATGCTATTTTTAGTCTTTGTAAAGACATTTTATATTATTGTTTGTTGTTGTTCTCTTTTAGAATCGAGGACTTAAGTTCGATTAAGTCCGAGAAGGGATTTACTTCTTTACGTCAAGTCACAAAAATGGATTAGTTACACACTCTCATAATAGTTGATAGGAATTAAGCTCATCGGAGTTTGAATTATTAAACAACAAACGTTTAACTTTGAGACACAAAGGAAGTGATATATATATATATATATATATATATATATATATATATATATATATATATATATATATATATATATATATATATATATATATATATATATATATATATATATATATATATATATATATATATATA
>JABUQX010075882.1:0-5000 GCA_015478945.1 Trachelipus rathkii
TGTTCCAGATTGCTCTGGGTTGAGAGTTAGATAGACAGGAGAGTAGAAAGTGGGATGTGTTCTCTGGAACCTGGTTACAGTTTGGGCAAATATATGTAGTGATTTGTTGAGGCTGAATCTGGGTTTGTAGTAGACCTATTGTAAGCTTTGGGTGGTAATGATCTTAATTTGGACCAAGGATGACTGCTGTTCTTGGTAAGGAGTTAACACCCCAGGTATTTGGTGGGATGTTTGTTTAAACTGTTGTTTGGGGTCTGCCTCTTTGGAAGTTTTCTGTTAGTGTCATGTGAATTTGTTTGATGTATGATGTGTTGCTTGGTGGAATGTTGTTCAGAGTTTGCAATATAGACATTAGGACATTAGGACATTAGGAATAAGAGACAGTAAAAGCCACATGGGCCTATCGCAGACTGTCCCTGTCAACCCACTACCCAAACATGCTCATGCAAATCCACAAAGCACCCTAGGGCTTGTCAATTTGTTGTAACTACAAATCCACCAATTTGGCTTAGTCAAAACTAATGATATATAAATATGATACCAAAACCATCCACATGCATTAATAACTAAGTTATGGTCACACATGCCATCTAACAATAACTGCTATAACTAAAAACCCGCCAATTTGGCTTCGTCAATATATTATATGATACCCAACCCATCCATAAACGAATCTAACTGTTTCTTAAATGTTGCAATCGAGTCACACTCAACAACCTCCTCTGGCAGACTATTCCAAAATTTAACAACCCTATTACTGAATGCATGCTTTCTTATATCAAGATGGCATGCTTTTCTTCTTAATTTTCTTATTATGCCCCCTGGTCACCTGTCCATGTTCTACTATGAAAAATTTATTGGTCTCTATATTATCAATAGATGTAAATATTTTGTAGACTTGTATCATGTCCCCTCTGAGAAATCGTCTTTCTACAGAAAACATTCCTAACTCCTTCAGCCTCTCCTCATAGCTCTTACCCTCAAACCCAGAAATCATCCTTGTTGCTCTACGTTGCACCCTCTCTAGCATATCTAAGTCTTTCTTTAAATAAGGGGCCCAAACTTGTGCACAATACTCTATTACTGGCCTAACATAGCTATTATACAGTTTACTTATTACTTCCTTGCTCTTGTAAACAACATTGCGATTTATTATGCCCAGCATCTTATTAGCTTTATTTCTAGCTTCCAAACACTGATTAGCTACTTTCAAATTACTGCTTATAATCACACCTAAATCTTTTTCTTGGTCCAGACTCAAGCCAATCCCCATTCATATCGTAGTTAAAACTTTTATTTGAGTAACCTAGGTGAAGAACCTTACACTTTTTACTATTAAAATTCATTTGCCACTTATCTGCCCACCCAAGAAGTTTATCAAGATCATTTTGAATCTTTATGCATCCTTCACTATTCCTAACTGAGGTGGCCACTTTAGTATCATCTGCAAACTTAGAAACCTTACATTTAAGTCCCTGGTCTAAATCATTTATATATATGAGGAACAATAGTGGCCCCAGCACTGAACCCTGTGGGACACCACTCTTCACTATTTCCCATGATGATTTATTCCCATTTAGTTGTACACACTGTTTTCTATTTCGCAACCACTCTTTAATCCAACCATGTACCACTCCACCTATACCACATTGCAATAACTTTTCATCAGCCTTATGTGGGGAACCTTATCAAAAGCTTTACTAGTCTAAATATACAATATCAACTGGATCTCCTCGGTCGATGCAGTCAGTAATGTATTCCATAAATTCTAAAAGGTTTGTCTGACATGACCTACCCTTTCTGAAACCATGCTGGGAGTCATACAACACCTTGTTATCTTCTAAGTATTTCTCTATATGACCTTTCAGTAACTTTTCCAGAACCTACAACCAGAGATGTTAAGCTAACTGGCCTATAATTTCCCAAATCTTCCTTACTACCTTCCTTATAAATAGGCACAACATATGCTGTTTTCCAGTCATCTGGTACCTCACCAAATGTTATAGATCGCTTAAAAATCAAATACAGTGCCTTTGCAATGCTGAAACTACCCTCTTTCAGAATTCTACCATATATCCCATCAGGGCCTGCAGCTTTACTTGGATCAATATGATCTAATAAACGTTTAATATCTTTTACATCAAATTCAAATTCTGTAAGTCTATTTGTTACATGCATACAAGAACTATTAGTCTCCAAACTATTATCTAATCTTTCCTCTGTAAACACTGAAGCAAAATAAGCATTGAAAATGTTGACCAACTCCTTATCTGAACTCACTAAATTTTCATCAATTTTAATTGGACCAATTGTCCTATTCTTACTTTTAAATTTATAAAAGCTAAAAACTTCTTCAGGTTCTTATTACTATTCCTTGCTAAATTAATTTCTGCCTCTCTCTTTGCCTTTCTTATTGACTGGTTAAGTTTGTTTCTATTTTTCCTATAATTTTCTAAATCATCTTCCCTATTACTACCCTTGAATATTTTAAAACATCTACGCTTTTCATTGATTTTCTCTCTTATCTCTCTATTCCACCAAACAGGTTTTCTCTTCGACACCCTAATGGGTTTATCTTTAAAACATACTGACTGAATATTCATTAAAATTTGTTTAAAATGTTCCAACATGATAAAACAGTTTTGGTCTTTAAACTCTTTATCCCAGTCAGTTGTACTAAGCATGTCTCAAAATTTGGTAAAATCGCCATTTCGGAAATCTAAGATCTTTTCCTTATTAACTTGCAATTTGGGCCCAGATATCACATTCATATTAAATCTAATTATATTATGGTCACTAAGTCCTAAATTCTCCTTTCATCATTAGTTAGTATTAAGTCTAATAGTGCATCGTATCTTGTGGGTTCTTGGACCATCTGGGTCAAAAAGTTATCTAGTATACAATTTATGAATGCAGAACTACTACGGTCTATATTAGACAAGGAATCCCAATGAATGCCAGGAAAAGGAGGAGGTTGTTTGAGTCTGTGGTGGGTTGGGTTGAAGAGAGCTATGTGGCATTGATGTTGGGGTGTTTGGGTTTTGGCAAATTGTGTGCCTATCATGTCCAGGTGTATATCCATAGGTAGAATTTTGGTTTCTTTGTGTAGGTGTTGTTGTGGTGTAGTTGATGTACATCCTGTTATGATTCATAGTGCTTTGTTTTGTGTTGTTTGGAGTTTCTTTATGTTGTTTTTAGTCAGTAATGGGTGCCAAGTTGGAGAGGCATAGTTTAGAGTCGGACGAATGTATTGTTTGTATATGGTGGTGGATGTCTGTTTGTTGTTTGTGAAATCTGTGCCAGCGATGGTTCTTAATATGTTTAGTTTCTTGTTTGCTGATGAAATTGTTGTCTGTGTGTTTTGTAAAGGTGAGATGAGTGTCAAGTGTTACTCTGAGGATTTGTTTTGTTGAGGGGTATGGCAATGTTATTTAAGTAGACTTGGGGGAGGAGTGGTGTCAATGGTGATTAGTGTGATTGATTGTTTGTTTGGTGGGGCAGGTGTTCTGTTTTCTGTAAGCCAGGTTTGAAGTTGATTGATGTATTGTTGCATCAGGTTTATGGCAGTGTTTAGGTTCTGGTGTGTAGTGGCTATGGTAATATGTGTGGTCTGTTTGTGGTTGTGGGAGGTCGGCTGTGAATAGGTTGAATAATGTGGGGGATAGGATTGCACCTTGGGGTACTCCGTTATTGATGTTTACTGTTCAGGATTTTGTGTTGTTTTTTTGTATTTGTGCTGTTCTTCCTGATAGGAAATTGAAAATCCATTTCTTTAGGCTAGTGGGGATATTTTATTTTATTTTATGAATTGAATTGTTTGGGTACTGTGTCAAAAGCTTTGTTAATGTCTATTGCTATGATTATTGTTTTGTGAGTGGGTTTTGAGCTTAGACCGTTGAATGTGGGTTGAATGAGGTTTATGAGAGCGGTTGTGGTAGAATGGTTTTGTTTGAAGCTGTGAATGATGTTTATGAGAGCGGTTGTGGCAGAATTGTTTTGTTTGAAGCTGTGTAGGCATTTGTGTTTGGTAATGTATGAAGTTATTTTATTTAGTATATGGTTTTTCCAGTAGTTAGCAGTGTTGATAAAAGAGAAATGGGATGATATAATGAAGGGTCAGAGGGGTCTTTTCCTGGTTTTAGCTTTGGGTATAATGATAGCTTTTTTCCAGATAGGGGGAATGAAATTTAGGCTGATGGAACTGTTGTATATTTGTGCTAATTGAGTTAAAGCTGTGTTCCCTAGGTGTTTGAGGTGTTTGTTTGAAATGTCTGAGCCAGTTGCAGGTGAGTTATGTTTTAAGTCTGCTGTGGTTATTTCTAGTGTTGGTTCGTGGTTGAGTTTTATTTTCTTGAGAGCTTTGACAATTTTCCTGTTTTGAGGGTGTGTGGGTTTTTGACTCTGCTTTGCAAAGTGAGTTGCAAGAATGTTATCATCCAGATTCAGGGTTGCACTGGGCAACTGCCCGGGGAGCTGCCCACCTACCCACCCGGGCTGGGCTTTTTATACAAAAAACCCGGGCAAAATGAAAGGCGGGTGTTTTATAAAAAATTATAACAGATTGATATAATTATTAAGAACTGAGATAAAAGAACAGAATTATTACATATATTTACACTGTAATTACAGTATTATGGAAAGAAATGTTGGGTTTTTAAAAATTATATTAACTATATCAATTTTATTAATAGTCACTTGAAGTCTTGAACACAAAAGAAAATTTAGGTACATAATTATTACTATGAAAGAAAACTTAATCATTAGTACAAAAAAATATAAATGTAACAGAAAATCATTATTAAAAAAAAATATATATATATATATATATATATATATATATATATATATATATATATATATATATATATATATATATATATATATATATATATATATTATATATATATATATATATATATATATATATATATATATATATATATATATATAATAAAGATAGTTATATATTCTTATATATATATATATATATATATATATAT
>JABUQX010075882.1:10000-30341 GCA_015478945.1 Trachelipus rathkii
GCTCTTCTGGATTTTTTAGTCTTGTACCTTGTAATTATTAACGAGCCCAATTTTTTTCTGGCTTACCACATCAACTACCAAGTACTTGGTCATGTACACATTAAGGAGTTAAGAGGTAGTATTTTTTTTTTTTACACAACTGTTACCACCACTCACGGGCAGGGCTCTATTCAAGGAGGGGTGTTATTATGAATATTATCATTATCACTACCATCACAAACACCATCACTTTTACCACCGTTAATATTATTGTGATTATTCACTAGGACCTAACTAACAACATCATCTTTATCACTATAGATGGTTATATTCTTCTGAACAAATATAGAAGCTTCCTTCCTCTCCTCAGATAATATCCCCTTCTTCGTCAAAAAAATATATCGTGGTGATCGCTGATTCCTTCATTAATGTCCGAATATTGGTTTTAGCTACACAACTCAAATTCTTTGCAATGATTTCTTAATGCAGATTTGATTTTATTTGCCTTCTTTTAGCAAGTGTCAGGATTGTCAACACCCATTGCTTCTATAGAGTTTCCACGTAATTTTACTAAGAGGTACACATCCACTATTCTCTAGCAACCATATGTTGAGCAGACCGCTTTTTGTGCCAAGAAAAAGATGCAGAATCAGAGATGCATCAAGACTACACGGTTTTCTCTTGATCATAAATATTATATAATCTTTAAAATTTCGGTTTGACTATTAAAAGTACATTTAAATTATCCAAAGGTATATGCGGCCTAAGGTTTTGTAGCTCCACTTCAAATATTTTGAAAATAATTTTTTCATTTTATTTATATTTTTCTATGCTCGTAAAGTAAATATAAATTTCAGAATTTAATTTTTTAGATTTAAAATATTTTATAACCTGTCCAGTACTTCATTTACTTCTTCCCAAATCTTTAGATCAGGGTGATTTAAGGGAAAGGTGTTCTGTTTAATGGGGGGGGTAGTGCACCTTCCCCCACCTGATTAGCTGGTACAATGGCTATGGTTTTTAGTGATGTGTGGGTATTGAGATTATTGTAATTCACTATGCTATAAAATTGTAATTAAATGTTGAAATTGCCTAGTGGATTCAATTTTTGGTGTTCATCAGTAGCCAGACCGAGATTTAATCCCTCCCTCTCATGA
Source organism: Trachelipus rathkii (assembly GCA_015478945.1). Lineage (NCBI taxonomy): Eukaryota > Metazoa > Arthropoda > Malacostraca > Isopoda > Trachelipodidae > Trachelipus > Trachelipus rathkii. Next base: position 11,137 of record JABUQX010075882.1, read on the forward strand.
GGGGAAAATTGCAATCCTTAAGTAAGATAAAAGGCTCGCTTTAATCCACACTGAAACACCTATATATATATATATATATATATATATATATATATATATATATAATATATATATAAATATATGAAAAGGTCTTTATTTCAACTCTCACACTATATAATATATACATACATATATAGATATATATATATATATATATATTCTTAGGTATCATCATAAAACTGAAATTTTGAGTCATTTTCATAGTGCTGTATAATAATTTCAGGCATCCCCTTGTGACTTTTCTTCATGTTGTGTTTCGAGCTTTATCAGTCATCATCTATATATTTTGTGGAGCTTATGGAAGCGGGTTTATTGGAAGTTTTGTTATTATTGTTCTTCTACTTTCTATGGATTTTTGGGTAGTTAAAAATGTAACTGGTAAGTTGTCTTAGTTTTTTTTGCAAACTCCACTTTACACTACTTCAAAATGAAAAATAGTTGACTTTGATTTGGAAAACTAACCATTTCCTATTTTTAACTCGTAATTTTTCAGTTACCATTGTAGTCTCACTACTTTATACCTTTGAAATTTCTGCAAAACATGAATTTTATAAAATTATAGCGACTCTCATTGGCTGTGAGAATTAATTGGCATTTAGGCCCAAGACTGTTTGCTCTGTGAACTTATTTATGAAACTAGAATTATTTTTATTAACCTTCATAGTTTCCCATTTTTATTTTAAAGAGTTTTTAAATTTTTTAAAAGTTTTGATTGATGTCAAATATGAGGGATTCATGGCAATTGTTTTCATTGATAATGCCAATCACTTAATGGCACTTTCAAGATTAATTTGGATAATTAAATGTGTAATGTTATCTGTATTTTATGCCATTTCAGCTTTATATCTGCTCTTGTTATAGAGGAAATCTTACCTTTCCGCTTAATAGGAACAAAAATATTTTATTTTTCACCAAATCTCCTTATAACTGTAATTATAGTAATTTCTTTTATTTCGTGCTTCCGAGTGAACCTAAAATGTACAATATCTATTTTATTAATCTTTATTTTTTTTACACTCACTGTTAATTTTTATTTAAAAGTGTATAATAAAAAAATCGCTCAAAGCTCTAATATAGGAAATGGGGGTCGTGCGTAGTTTTTTAATAATTTATATTTTTTGTTATAGTGCTACCTCTAAAAATTATTTATTTATTCACATTTATGAAAAACTGAATTTATAGGTGAGACTAAATTTTTTATACAAAAATATTACATAATGTATATTATTGCAAACTCTGATTATGACTGATAAAAGAGTCGCTTTAGGGAATCTAAATAAATTTTTTATTTTCTGCACATTCTCCCGAGAAGTAAATATAATTATTCACGTTTATTTGTGCTAGTATTTCGAAGCGGGTATAGTTGGTATGGACCTTTTAATAGTAATTTTCTACCTTATCGTTCGAATAATTTTATTTTAAGAATTGAATATTCATGTATGTATTCACATATCTTATCTATATTGTTTTTTTTTTTTTTTACTATTGTTCTGTTTCTTATTATATTTTTTTTTTCCTAATTTTTCATCATTTTGACTTTAATCTTATGTATATCTTTTTCGTTTTTTATTTTACTCTTCAAAATATTCGTTATTTAGTTGTATCTTAGTTTTACGTTAAATATAATATCCTTATTTTTTGAGACGTATATTACCTCAGTAGGTGTGATTCAATCGAGTATGCCTAGGTGGGTGTTTTTTTCCTCTATTCGTGTCGTCACTTATAAATATATAATTGACTGTTTATTCTGATTTACCATAATATAACGACATCTTCTTGTATTTTTTAACGAATCAATTTATACGGCAATTATTTCAGAGGATGATATCTTTATCGTTAATTGTTCTGTTTTAATTATTTATTTATTATATTATAGTGCCTAATGTTTATTCTGGTACCATTTATAGGTCTGAAGGTATAATAAGTATAAAAATTTTTCAAAAAAATTTAATTTTCAATTTTATTTCTTTCAAATGTCGTACTTTTTGGAGTTCGATTTTGATTTAGACCTTTTGAATTATAAACGGTTCCGATGAAAAAACGTTTCTCACACTAATTTAGGGTTAACTATATAATTTTTTATTATTACGCTTAACGTACAGTTTTCTAAGCGTATAAAAATTTGGATATTATATATCGTACGTAGTATTTTTTGGGTTTTATTAGTGGGCTTTTTTTTTTTCGAAACGTCACTTTAATATATATTATGACAAGTAACGTGTCCTCTAGTAGGTATAATTGGGCGTCGTGGCAATATTACTTTTATTATTTTTTTTTAATTTAGTTAGCCTATTTAATTTAAATTTATTTAATCTCTTTAAGGAATGCGAATTTTAAATGTGGTAGACTTAAACTATAAAAAATAATTTTAATTGTAAATAATAAATATATATGTATATGATCATTAAGTGTTTAAATATTATTTAAGAATTTAAGAAAAATTTAAGATTAATGAATATATATAATACCAATATTTGAATTTTACTATATGTAGTTTAAAAGCAGAGAGGGAGATTACCGTATAATGTTTTTATTATTTTTTTTTTGGTTTTTTTCCGGGAAAAAAACTCGCTTAAAGGAACAAAAATTTCTATTATATTTTTCTACTACTATATCTCCCGAAAAGTTTGTATGAGTTACTTGTTTTATTTTTCGTGTCCCCGGAGTGAAACCGTAGGAGGGTACTTCTTTTTATAATTTTTATTTATTTTTATTGACGTGTTATTTAACGTGTTAGTCTCCAAAAATATCGCTCAATATTACTGTTCGGACTCTTTCAAACCCGTTTTATTTTATAAATTAATTTTGTTTAGTTTTACTCTTTAAAAATTATATTTTTCATTGAAAAAGCGAAGTTTAAGAGATGTTCTAATTTTTAAAATTGTTTGTTCCTGGTTAATGATTTGAATTTTTCATCTTTTGACTTTCGCGTCTATCACAATAACATTCTTCTAGAGACGAAATTAATTTATTTTTTGCAATCATCTTTCCCGAGATAGTAAATATAGTATTATCGTATATTATTCTTGTGCTCTACGATCGGTAAGCGTAAGTGGGAACCTTTAAGATTTCTTTACACATTGACATTTATTATTTAGGAAATTGATAGGCCTTAGGATGTTTATCTTTCATTCATTATTGTTTCATTTTTTTCTAGTCTGTTTCCTTGTTTTCTTTTATATTTTTTTCCTTATATTTTTTTTATATCTATGACTTTATCTGATGTATAAAATACTTTTTCTGTTTTTTTTTCCTCTCAAATATCGATTGTTTCGACTAGTTTTACTGTTAAATTACCTTACTTGAGATTTTCCGATCCTTCGTTATGGAAGAGTTCAATTCGAGGCCGTAGGTTTTCTCTACGATTTAGTAACGTCACTTTATATATTTTTATTTATAATGACGTTTCTCGATTTATCCTTATTAAATAATACTAGACCTCGGAAGATCAAACGGCATATATTTTTCTAGGGTATGATTTATTCGTTATTAAGTCGTTTTATTATTTATTTTATATATATCTGTTCCTGTTTATTCTGTACTATTTCCCCATTTGCGATAAGTAGTTATAAGTTTATTATATATTCATTAAATATATTATTTCAATATTTTTTTTTTATTTTCTCCGATGAGTTCCTGAACTTTTTCTTGGAGATCGATTTTTTGATTTAGATCTCACTTTTTGATTTTATATTTATTTTTTAAAGGGTTCCGTATATTGATAACGTACCTTATTTTGGAAACTATTATTACGATTTCTTTAATCTGACGATTTCTTTTAGCGCTAATAAATATGGATTCTTATCTATTTTCGCGATTAGTTAGTAGTATTTATTTTTGTGCTTTTTATTAGCGGTACGTTACTACTGTAGTAATTTGAATATTGACTGAGATAAGTTATTCTATCACGTAGCGTGGAATATTTGGGCGTTCGGTTGCTATAATATTTAATTTATTTTATATTATTTAATTTTGTTTATTATATGGTTAGTTTACGGTATCTTCTAAAAATTGAGTTTTATTCGTATCACGCACATACCGGATAATTTAAAGGGTATGACTCAATCTTATACTGGAAGAATTATAATTCAATCATACTTAAGTTTAAATTTATATTACTACCTTAGTGATTATTTTGTATCTTATGTATTATATTTTATTACATTTTATTTATTATAGTCAATTTCTTTAATTAATTGCAAATATTTGGATAGGGTTTTTCTATTTCATCTATATTACTATAATATGAGGTATACAATATATCTGCATAGTCAACTTAATGGTTAGGTTCATAGATAATCTTATTAGGAGCTATAGCATATTATTCCTATCATGCAGTGTCTTTCAGATTCAGATAATTTTTATTATGGTTTTTTTGTTCTTTTCTTTACTTCGTTGGTAAACTGATATTTACTATACACAGGAAGACTTAAGGATTCATACAGTATTTCTCATATCTCCTATCTACACTCCCTCTAGGACACCGAATTAAGATATATAAGAAGAAGTAAACGTTTTTTCATAATTTACATCTATAGCCTCTTTGCGAGTCTTATCCTTTCTGCAAGTCAAATGGAGGGTGGTTCTTTTTTAACTAAATAGTTAGTGTATTCTTTTACGCTATATGTTTTTTTTATTAAAGTGTATATAATTGTCATAATATCGCTCATAAGCATGAGTAGGAACATAAGAGAGTCCTTGTGTTAGAGGATAGATTATTTTTATAATTGGTTGTATTTTATTAGTTTACCTTCCTCGTCACAAAATAATTTTGTTTTCTCTTCCTTCTTATTTGAAATAACTTTTCGGATAATTTAATACAAGGGATGACGTTTAAATATATATAAAATAAAATATAATATAATATTTAATTATTATTAATACACATACTCGCCCTCATTGAAATAAAATAATCTCGATTAAGGATAAACCGAAATAATTTTTTATATTTTTTGTCACTTTCAAAAATTTTCCCGATTATGATTAATGTATTTAAAAATAAGATTTTTTAATCGTTATATTTATTGTTGACTCTCATCGATCGAAGCTAGTAAGTTATGTGGATATGGATCCTATTTTTTAAAGATATATTCATTATTAACTGTCTTATTTATAATTGACTATTTCTAAAATCCACTTTAGTATTTACACTAATATTTCATAATAATTGTTTAATTATTTATTTCTAATGTATTCTGAATCTTTAATTTATTTATCTCTTCTAATTTTCCATACCATGACGTATTATCTGTTAGAATTTTTACGATTTTTATTTCCTCAAAATACGTAATTAATTGTATGATACGTTTTAACGATATAATATACCCACACACTGGATCATGTAAATTCCTCCAGTATGAGGTGTTTTCATAATCGTAGGACCTGGGTATTTTTACTATTTAACGTAGTACGTTCACACTATTAATTTATAATGACTGTTTTTCTACGTTATTACTCATAAATTAAAATATATACGACTCATCACGAATATGTAATTCAATTAACGGCATATTGTTTTCGAGTGAATTGATTAACTTTAAATCGTTTAATGTTTATTATCGATATATAATATATTATTATATATATTATATATGATGCCACCACTTACTGGTATTTATAGAGTTCGATAGGTAAATATTTTTTATAATATTTTTTATATTAAATAATTCAAATAAAAAATAATATTTAATTAATTTCCCTCGAGTTGTCAGACTATTTTTATCTTGTATGTAATTTTCTTAGTTTATTTATTGATTTTAGACTCTTTTAGTTAGTATTTTATATTATTAACTGTGGTTTTATTCCGATTTTTATAATATTTACTTCGCTTACTTATTCTTTATTTTATTTGTTTTTTGTTATATATCTTTTATTTTTATTTTTTTTTATTACGCTTTTTATATTATATTCTTGTATTACGTATCTTTATTTTTTATAGCGTAATTTTATATATTGGTATATTTTTTCATTATTTTCACTATTGTTTTGTTGTTTTGAGTTTTTTATTTTTATTTTTTGTGTTGCTTTATTTTCTAATATCACGAAACGTTATCACTTATATAGACTAGAGAAACGTTTTATCACTATGAGGTATAATATTTGGGCGTTTATCGTTTGCTCTTATATTTATTTTATTATTTTTTTTTTAAATTTATTATTATTACCTCTATTAATATTAATTTTATATTCGATATTGAAATAATTTTTGAATATGAAATAATTAGGGAGTAAACTAAACTATTAAATATATAATTAATTATAGTTTAAATATAAATTAATTTATTTAGTATTTAAGGTGATGGTGATTAAATATTATTATTAGAAATTTTAATTTACGATTAAAATTTTTATTAGACGAATAGAATTAAAATCATCCGAGTCAAGTGTGAGATGGACACCTTTTATTTTCATTAAGAGAATGATAGCTGTGTATATCGACTCAGATGTGTGATTGACTTGTATATTAAGATATACTTAATATCTTTCTTATATATGGTTTATATTTGGTGTCTCTATATTTATCGGTGACATACAGTGGGACAAATATCTCCGACGGTTTTATATGAATTCATAAGAATGGAGGTATATATTTTCTTCAGCAGTTAATACACACACCTATACTATCTTGGAGGCACTGGGATAAGTAAATGTAGTAGTAAATATCATAATACAAGGATTTGGTTTCGGGCTGTACGAGCACCGAAGTGGAAACGTGGAGAGACAGGCCGTTACCGGGTTAGTTAACTAATATATAAGCTTACTCTTGTAGTTTTATCACATGTTATTTTTTATTATATGTGTCAATTGCAACAATAACATCCAAGATACCTCAAGCATAATATTATTGTTGCAAGACATGGAACAAAATGGGGAGGTCGCTGCAATACAGTTTATAGTTGCTATTCGAAGATAGAGTTAATAAACTGTTAGATTTAAGATGTTTAGCCGGATAGAGGTTCATACACAAGTTATGTATTATTTATATATTGTTTACTCACATCGATGACACAACGCTGTGCACTGCTTTAGAGAGCATGATTAACTAGGAGATATATATAATAAGAGAAAAATAAGCATCCTATAAAACTCCATCTGAGAGCTAAGGAGGTCATATAGAATGTACGACATGCTGTTCAGTCTGGAACTTTGGAGTAAAGGATTAATAAGTAACTTAATCCTCACTCAGTAAAAATAATTATTATTTTTGTGCATACTAATGTGCTGCCCCGTTTGTGTATAAATAGAATCATTTACGATATATAATATATTTCGTGCGACGGTGAAAACATAAGACCTCACCAGTAATCTAGAAGATGGCGTAAGTGGGTGTACCTTTATAAGCTCATTCTACAACTATGAGTCGATGATTGTAAGTACTTTTAATTAAAGTTGAATTAGACTTTCAGGTGATGCTCACATATATCATTGTAAAAATTGGTTTTGAGATTTTATACTATGTTCAGATATCTTCTAGATTCTTAATTTCCTACAAATAAGATATCTTCCCCATGCATTTGATCCTTATCTAGATGACTTCTGTCGAGCCCTTTTTGCACAGCTTATTTTTTCTAGTCGCATAGAAGATATCTTGACCACGATAAGTGACATTTTTCGTTATTTACTTTTTGTTATCATGTATTAAGGCTTAAAGTGACAGTGAGTGAGAGACTGATTACTACGCGATGTAGGGAGGTATGAGTTCGAATGCCGTTGTCTGTAACGCACCGTCTTACAGGAGTCAATCATACGTATTTATAGATTAGGTGATTCATTGACAATGATGCTCACGATTACCAGAATTTAATTTTAGAGAGTTATAGTTGAAGGTTCTTAATGAGAGTTGAAATCGATTCACAAAACGGGGGCAAATTACACTGATCTCCACGAGGAATGCAGCAGCATAAATTCTCTCGTATAAGCTTATTTTAGAAATTATATGAATCGATAAATTAGAAGTTGCCGATTTATATACTGAGTATATATCCGTTAGAGAGTGACAGTCTGACTGAGAGATAATATCTATGACGGAGTAGCTAAGATTTGAATATTAAGTGATTGAGATAAATGAATCAATAAAAGTTAGAGTTCTCATTACGAGAGAGAGTGAATAATATGGTTATGATTGTGCCACGGCTCGCAAAAGAGAGAAGATGAATAAGGTCTGAAGGATAATATTAGTGAGTAAGTACGTATATTTGACTAGAGATTCACGTTGTATAAGAGACTCCCGACTTATTTATGATGTTATTCTTTATATTATTGAGCGCGCTTTGTCTCCGAGGATGACGGTCGTTATGTGTATATCTTATTTATTACTTCTTCAATTCGAACCTGTGGTCGCTTATTCTGTAGTACTTTTTATTGTAAAAAAATTGGATTCTTATTTTTTTTTTTTTTGTTTTCTTTTTTATTTGTTGTTTTATTTCCATTTTTAGTAGTGATTGTATATTTTTTTGGGTCTTTTTTATCGATTACGCACTCATTTTAGTTTGCTGGGTTTTGTTATCTGAGAAATGTTTTCAGCACGTGTTGTAATGGTGGGCCTTAGTCGCTTGTCATTTGTATTTCTTTTTTCTCTATATTTTTTTTAATTTTAGTTTATCGGCTATTCTTATTATAATTTACTTTTTTGATCGATGTAGAGGATGGATATTTAGAGGGAGACTGCATATTATCTTATTATGAAATTAATTAGGTGGTATAGATTAGGTTAGTATATGATCGTATTGATTAATAATTTAACGTAATTGTACTGGAGAGAAATCTAGGAGAAGCGAAGAAAAAATAGGGTGGGATATGTGCATATTGAGTGTGAATAATTCTTTAAATTATTTAAGCAATTTTCCTTTACAGGCTTAGATTCCGTAATTTTTTTTTTTATTTATTGTTTTTCTTTCTTTTTGTGAATCGTAACTGGTTTAAAGGGATAAAAATTCATCAGTAAACCACAGGTCTCCCGAAAAGTAGAGAGTTACGTTATTTCGTGCCCCAAGTGAACCGTAGGAGGGTACCTTTAATTTTTTTTACGTTATTTTTTAAAGTTGTAGCAAAAAATTTCTTTGTTCTCAAACATATTGGAACATTTTCTTTTTATCTGTCCTCATCTGTTTCATTTATATATTAAATTTTTTAAGTTTATAGTTTTTTTTTTTACTTAATATATTTTATTTATTTTTCATTAGAAACGGAATTTATGGGAGACTAAATTAAAAAATATGAATAATATAATTATAAATTCGCACACTTGTCTTCGAAAAAAAACTCGCTTATTAAGGAACGAAAAAATATTTTTTATTTTATTTGCATTAAACTTATATCCCGAGAAGATATTAAAATGTTTACGTTAATTTTAGACCCGGGATCTGCAGTCGGTATTCCCTGCGGGACTCTTTAAGATTCTTTACTTGTCGTATATTTATTTTATTATGACTTGATATTTCAGGTATCATCAACTGATAATCTTATTAAATTGTTTATTTTTTTTCTTATGTTCTGTTCTTTTTTTTAATTTTTCTTTTATTAATTTTTTAATCATTTTTGATCTCAAATAAGCTCTATAGAGGAGTGTTCTTCGGTCATTCTAGTATCATCATCGTACCGTAAAAGAACGTTTATCGATAATTTATCCTTGGAAATTTAAATGAGTTCAATCGAGTCCATGTTTCTCTTGTGACAGAAATACTTATAAGATATGAAGACGTTGATCTCGATATACTATTTATAATAATACTGAACCTCGAATATTACGCTCAAACGGCTAATATTTTTCAGTGAATGAACTATCGTTAAATGCGTTAATTTAATTAATTATTTTATATTTGTTCCATAAACATGTTTTGTATTTGTTAGTTTAAAAGGTTAATATTAGTTTTAAAATTTGAAAAAAAAAATATTCAATTTTATTCCCGTTAGATAAGTCGCATCTTTTGCGAGATTCGTTTTGACATTTATTGATCCTTTTGAGGTTATAAAGGTTCGCTGCAACGTCACTATTTCTTGGTCCATATATTTACGCATTTAAACGATCGTATCTCTATTTTTTTTAGCAGGGTGATTGAGTGGACATGCAAGATATGGTTCGTTATTAGGAGCGGTCGTTCAGTATGTTGATGTTATTTTGGGCGTTTACGACAACGTCGGAGTATTATTTCTTGTAGAGCGATGTAACGAGGTGGTGTGAAAAAGTTCTTATAACTCCCCCAGTCTAGTTTACAAATTGTTTGTTTATTTTTTTATGTTTTTTTTAATTTAGTTACTTCTCTAAAATTTATTTAGTATTCGATAAGAAAAACCTGGGAGAATTTTATAGTGGTGAGTACTTTAATTTCTTATATAAACGATAATTATATTTTTGTATTATTATATATATGTTATTATTACATCAGTATATCAATATAAAAAATTTTAAGAAAATTTAAGAACGAAGAAAAAATAAATTATCCTATTATGTGAATAACTTATATTATTTTAATTACACATGTATAACGTAATTGTTTTTTTTTTGTTTTTTTTTTATGGTTATCTCTTAAATAGAAAAAATTATCGCTTTAAGGAGAACAAATAAATTTTATTTTATCAACATCCCGCAAAGTAGAGAGTAACGTTATTACGTGCCCCGAGTAAGAACCGTAAGGAGGGTACCTTTTTTATTATATTTTATTTACTGGTTAATTTTTTTTAAAGTGTATAGTTACAAAAATAATTCGCTTTCAAAGCCTATAGGAAATTTAGGGTGTCCTGTGGTTGATCTTTTATAAATCTAGTCCTTTTAAATTTAATTCATGTTGTACAGCGAAGCACATTTGTAGGTAGAACGATTCTGTTCTACCATAATATTAACAATTGACTTTAAAAGATAATAATAATTTTTTTAAATAAAAAAAACACGGAGGTTGTGTGGAGGGAGAGCATGGTGATACGTGCGGTCCTCCGTGAAAGAAGAGACTAAGGCTGTTGAGAGGGAGAGAAAATTTATGTATTATTTGCAGCATCTTTGTCCGAGAGAGGTTAAAGAGTGTATCGGGGTAGTGTCATTTTAATTGTTGCCCCGGGATGCAGATTGCGTGGAGAGGGTGTGGGACCTTGTGAAGGATTTCTTTACGCTTCCGATGGATTGTATTTTTACTTAGGGGTGGTACGAACTTATAAGTAATTTTATTTAACCGCATGTCATCTTTGTGTATTTATGTTTTATGTTCATTCTTTGATAAATAATATGAATTTGGTTTTTTCCTAATTTTCGGAGTCCAATTATTAGCTTTAGTCCGTGTGTAGCACTGTGGATTCGTGTGTGGTTTTTGTTTTGTTCGATTCTCAGATATTAACTTACTGTGACGTGGGGTGGTGTCGGTATTGACCGGGGTGGTGAGGGATTCGGCGATCCTGTGCGGGGTGGGATTTCAATGCGAGGCCGTGAGTTTTCTTCGTGCTCTGGACCGGGGTCACTTTATAGGTATAGTGATTATTTGTATTTTTCGTACGAGTGTTACCATACGGTTGAGGTAGATGCGACCTTGGTTGTCGTATGGATTCATTATCGGCGATTTTTCAGGGATGAACATTGCGTTGATGAGCGTTTAGTTAAGTATTGATTATATGTTTAGTGGAGGTTTATTCTCGTACCGTTTATAGTCGAAGGTTTATAGGGTCTGGAGTTGAAATCTATTAAAATAAAAATATAGTCATATTTTGTCTGCCCGGAGAGTTGGATGCTTTTTTGGTGTTCGTATTTTTGAGTGCTATGGATCCTTTTGAGTTATGATATGCTTTCCGGTATTGAATCCTAGCTAGGTTGATTTAGGACATATTGAGTTTACTTAGTTTCGGTAACGACCGTTTTATAGAGCGTAAAGATTGTGAATTCCTATGGGTGGAAGGCGCGATTGAGTAGAGTTTGATTTTGTTTGGGCTTTTATGGTTTACGGAGATCGTGACGAGCGTATGAAGGCCGTGACGGAGTAGGACTGGGTGTTCCGCGAGTGTAAATGGGTGGGCGTCGTTGCAATTTATTCTGTTTAGTTTATTTTTTGATTTGTGAATTTTAGATTTACACGTCTTAAAATTATGTGTATCACGAGAAATGGTGAAGTTTAAGGGGAGACTTAAACTATAGTAAAAAAAAGGTTAATTTGAAAGGTATAGGTAGGGTTTGGTATTGGATCATTGATATAGAGAGTATAGTGAAAGGAATGTGGTGACGAAAATGTGAGATGAACAGGAAGAGTTTATAAGAGAGGTGGATATATCAATATGTGGCTTGGAGCTTATGTGATTAGTCAATTCTTTAATCAGGCTTAGATTTGCGCGTAATTTGGTTTTGTTTGTTGAATCTGAAGAGAGTTTCTTTATTATACTCGGGGAAAGCAAAAAATTTAATTATTTCACGAGCGGCATCTCGGGCGGAAGTAGAGAGTAGCGTTAGGACGTTCATATTGTAAATAGAAATCGAAATGAGCAATTTAATTATGTGGTTTTTTTCAGTAATTTTTAAGTGCATTTTGTCGCTTGAGAAAGACATTTTAGAATTCCTGTTGTGGTTTGGAGTAATTTATTGTTGTGGTTAGTTACCTCTAAAATGTGTCTTTGTTCAATCAGAAAACTGAATTTAAGGGAGAACTAAATTAAAAAATAATAATAAATAGATATATAGAGAGCACACTGCGCCCTATCTCCGATAAATTCGGCTTGAAGGAAGCGAAATCTTAATGTGTTGCAAACAGGGCCCGAGGAAGTAAAAAAATATCGTGGTTTGGGTGGCACCGATCGACGTAGTGGACCTTTAGACTGTGTCTTTGCGGGTCGATATTTATTTTGAGAATTGGTATGAGTTCAGGTATCACATATTCATTAATTGTTATTTTTTCTATATCTTCGTTCTTAATTTTTCCTAAATTTTCATCATGACTTTTTCTGTGAACTTGTTTCGTTTTTGTTTCAAATCGATGATAGTGGTTTTCGTAATTAACCGGAGACGTAATACCTCGGTAGGGGTTTCAGATCTGGAGGTCCGGGTTTCCCTCTACGTGCGTCAGCTATAGTTAATTATTTATTGACGTTCTCGATTGCATAAATTAACGGACCGTCGAACGAGATCAACGGGCATAGTTATTTCTTCAAGGGATGAACTATCGGTTTAATTTGTGCTTTGGGTATTAAATTATTTTAGGTAGTGCCGTTTATTCTGTACCGTTTATATGTCGAAGGTCTAAGTGCTAGATAATAATAAAATATCGTAAAAATTAAGAGAATTTTTCAATTTTTTCCCGGGCTCGGGCTCTTTGTGGAGATCGATTTTGATTCATAGAACCTTTTGAGTATATAAACGGTTCACGATGAGAACGGTCATTCTATTGGATACTCATTTGATTTATCTGTGTTGCTTAACGACGTTTCTTATTGCGTAAGATAATGGGATGTCAAATCGCTTTGTAGAGTGATCTTATTTTGGGGCTTTTACGTAAACGTTCCTATCTATATGCGGGTTTGCCGAGTGATAAATTGGGGCTGGTCGTGGCATATTTTTATTATTTTTTTTTAATTTTAGTTACTAACCTATATATTTGGAGGAATATAAATGTTAAGTTTAAGGGAGAGCTTGAACTATAAATAATAATTAAATTTAAATTTAAGTATATATATGATCGTAAAAGATTTATTATTAATGATTTAAATTAGTAATTCGATAGTAAATAAATAAGATATTCCAATATGTGAATAACTGTATTATTAGCTATTCTGTTTACAGGCTTAAGAGTTGGCCGTTATATTTTTTTTTGGTTTTCTTTTCGTTATTCATTCAAATTGTGGCCGATGTTTGAAAATGTGATTTTTGACCGTCTCCCGAAAGTAAAGAGAGAATCATTCGCTTATGTTGTTCGTGCCCCGAGTGGAAACCGATAGGAGGGTACCTTTAATTATTTTTTTTACGTTATTTTTAAAGTGTAGCAAAAAATCGCTCAAATCCTATAGGAATTGGGGGTCGTGCGTAGTTTTTTAAATAATTTATTTGTTGTTTAGTTTACCTCTAAAATTATTTTTCATTGAAAACGGAATTTAGGGAAGACTAAATTGAAAAAAAATAATAAGTTTATTGATTTATTAGTTGTAAGGCACACTCGCTTGGGCCTCGGAAAAGTTTAGAAGGCTCCGGTCTTATAGGTAACGATTTAGAGAGTGTTTATTGATTGCTTTGCGAAATGCAGTCGGGGTTCGCCATTGGAAGTAAAAGGTTACGGGTTTTATTTTGTGCCTTCTCGATTCGAAGCGTAAGTGGGGAACCTTTAGATTTCCGGTTAGCGTCAATAGTTTTATAGGAATCGATTATTAGATTTATGAGAATATAATGCTTATTTGTTGTGTGTTTTTCGTATGTTCTGTTCTTAAATTTTTTCTCTATATTTGGTCGTATCAAGTGTATCGTCTGGTATGCTGTGAAGTTGTGGTGTCGTTGTTGTTTACGTACAGGAGAGAGATGTATGAGATAGATGGGACGTTTCGGGTTATTGAGGCCTGAGGAGAGGACGGGAATCCTGTTCGTGCAGGGTTTACATCTAGTCCGGGTTCCTCTATTCGCGTCATTCTATAGTTATATGGATGGTATCTTGTTTTCTCGAATTGAACCATATTAAACGTGACCGTTCGACGATCAGACGGCAATATTTGTTCAGGGATGAAATCGTATCGTTTAGCTTGTATTTAAGTTTATTGCTAATTATTCGCGTGGTAGTTAGTGTTTATTGTTTGGGCTTCTTATCGAACGTCACTATATTTCGTTTGTATGGCACGTGAACGTTTCCGGGTAAATGGGCGTCGTTGCGCAATATTTTTATTATTTTTTAATTTAGTTAGCGTACGAAATAAATTATTTACCGAAGAAAATGGAATTTAAAGGAGATATAAACTAGGGTGGAAAAAAAATAAAATTAATGTAAATAAATAGAGTATAGATCATGATAATAATTAAGATTTAAGAAAAATTAAGAACGAAGATAAAAATCAAAATCCCATTTTTTTAATAACTTTATTATTAGCAATTCTTTACAAGCTTAGATTTATGTAATTGGTTTTTTTGTTTTTTTTTTTGGTTTCTCTCGCGAAAAAAACTCGCGAACAAAAAATTTTTAATTTTTCATCCATCCAAAGTAGAGAGTAAACGTTTATTTCGTGCCCGAGTGAACCGTAGGAGGGTACCTTTATATTTTTTTACGTTAATTTTTTAAAGTGTAGCAAAAAAATCGCTCAAAGCCTATAGGAAATGGGGGGCCGTGCGTAGTTTTTATAATTAAGGGTTAATGTGGGTTTGTTTAGGTTAACCTCTAAAATTATTTTTCGTTGAAAACTGAATTTAGGGAGACTAAATTAAAAAAATAATAATATATCACAGTTTTGCAACGATGCTATGCATCTCTTGCTCCTAGCGGATCAAGCTTGTTCGCTAAGCGCGGTCAAGCCGGCGAATTGGCGCCTAGACAAATTACATCGGTTTTTTGGTCGTTAAAGAACCACCGCAAACAAATGGAGACAAAGTCCGGCTCGCAGAAATTGGCAAAATGATTTAAAAATTAATAGGAATATAGATAAAGCACACTCGTTCGAAAAAAACTCGCTTAAGGAACGAAAAATTTAATTTTTGCAACATCTCCCGAGAAGTAAGAAAGTTACGTTATTTTGTGTCCCGATCATCGAAGCGTAAGTGGGGACCTTAAAGATTTCTTTACGTCCATATTTATATTAAGAATTGATATGCACGTATTCACATATCATTTAATTTGTTTGTTTTTTTTCTGGTTTATTTTCTTAATTTTTCCTATTTTCCATCCAATAACTTTATCCGTGAACTTTTCGTTTTTTTCCTCAAAAAACGATAGTGACGTTTTCGTTATTACCAAGACGATCATCGGAGGGGATCAATCGAGGCCCGGTTTCCTCTACGGCGTCACTATAATAAATAATGACGTTTCTCGATTACAATAAAAACGACCTCGAACGAGTCAAACGGCAATAATTTTTTTCATGGATGAACAAACGCACTAAAGAGCATCAGTAATTACGATAATGCTGTTCATTCTGTCCGTTTATAAGTCTTAAGTATAAGTTAGCATTTGACAATCAGAAAAATTCAATTTTCCCGAGGTCGACTTTTTGGAGATCGATTTTGGATTTAGACCTTTTGAGTATAAACGGTTCCAATGAAACGTCACTATTGAAACTATTATTACGCTTAACGACGTTTTAAGCGTAAAAAATGGATTCTAATCGCGTAGAGTGATTTTTTTGGGGCTTTTACGAAACGTCACTATACGACGAGAACGTTTACGAGGTAATGGGCGTCGTGCAATATTTTCTATTATTTTTTTTTTATTTATGTGGTTATTTTTATTATTATTTGTCGAAGAAAATGGAATTTAAGGGAGACTAAAACTATAAAAAACTAATGTAAATAATATAGTATAGATCATGATAATAATTAAGAATTTTAAGAAAAAATTAAGAACGAAAGAAAGAAAATAAATATCCAATCATCGTGAATAACTTTTTTAAGCTAATTTCTTTACAGGGGGTGGCTTAGATCCCGTAATTATTTTTTTTCTGGGATTTAGTTTCTCTCGGAATTAAAACTCGCTATAAGTGACAAAAAAATTTATTTTTCACCATCTCCCGAAAGTAGAGAGTAACGTTATTTATTGCCCCGAGTGAACCGTAGTGAACCGTAAGGAAGGGGTACCGTTTAATATTTTTTTTTTTACGTTAAATTTTTAAAGTGTAGCAAAAAAAAAAACGAAAAAAATCGCTCAATAGCCCTAATAGGAGAATGGGGGTCGTAGGCTTTGTAGTTTTTTTAATAATTAATTTTTGGATTCATAGTTACCTCATAAAAATTATTTTTCGTTGAAAACTGAATTTAAGGACGAGACTTAAAATTAAAAAAAAATAATAATATATCACAAGCAACGATGCTATGCATCTCTTGCTCCTAACGGGGAATTCAAGGCTTGTTCGCTTCTTTCCAGCCAGCGATTGGCGCCCGGGTTCTAAGACAAATTAAAGACAACCAGAGCATAGTTTACTTCTACTCATTCAAAAAGGGTCGAAAAATCTCGGACAGAAAATGGCATGTTTAAAATTAATAGGATTATAAGTAACAGCCCCCCCCCCCCCTTCGAAAAAAAAAAAACTCGCTAAGGACGAAATTTATTTTGCAACATCCTCCCGAGAAGTAAAAGGGGGGATTTACACGTTTTTCACTTGTAGAATTCTGTAATTTAATATGAAGATAAGATTTCTCTCTCCTAAATACTAAATCAATGAAGAATTTGATATTTCACGTAATTCACATATCATTATTGTTTTTTTTTTTTTCTATGTTCTTATTTTTTCCTAATTTTCATCATAACTTTATCCGTGAACTTTTCGTTTTTTTTTTTAATCAAATACGAATGTGAACTTTTTCGTTATTACCCGAGACGATCCTCGGAGGGGATCTATCGAGGCCGGGTTTCCTCTATGGCGTCACTATAATATCATGACGTTTCTCGATTACCATACAAACGACCTCCTGAACGATCAAACGGCAATATTTTCATGGATGAACTATCGTTTAAGCGTTTTAATTATATTATAGTGAACGTTTTAATTCTGTACGTTTATAGTCGAAGGTATAAGTAATTTTTGGAAAAAAAAAATTCAATTTTCCCGAGGTCGACTTTTTTTGGAGATCGATTTTTGATTAGACGCTTTTGAGTTATAAACCGGTTCCGATGAAACCATAATGGAACTATTATGTGCCACTAGACATTCGAAGCCGGAAAAAAATTGGATTTCTAAACGTCTCGTTTCGTGTCGATCATTTTGGTTCTGAGTTCGAAACGTCCCACTATATGACGAGAATGTTTCCGAGGTAAAATGGCGTCGTGCAATATTTTTTATATTTTTTTTTAATTTTTAGGGTAATGGAGGTTTTTACTCTAAAAATTAATTTATCGATGGAAAATGGAATTTTAAGGGGACTATATATAATTTATTTATATAATTTTTTTTATAAGTTTAGTTGCATAATAATTCCATTTTCATGGATAAATAATTTTTTAGAGGTAACTAATTAAAAAAAAAAAAAATAAAATAATTGCACGACGCCCATCGTTACCCTCAGGAAACATCTCGTCATAATAGTGAGTTTTCGTAAATTAGCCCAAAATAAATGACTTTCTAACGGCGTTAGAATCATCTTCTATAAACGACATTCGAACCTTAGTCAAGCGTGATATTAGTTGCATGAGTGAGTTTCATCGGTACTTTTATACTCAAAAGGTCTAAAATAAATCAGAATCTCCAAAAAAGTTCGACCCGGGAAAATTGAATTTTTTTTTTCCAAAATTTTAACATTTATACTTTCGACCTATAAACGGTACAGAATAACGTCACTATATAATAATTAATACGTCTTAACGATACGTTCCATTCCCTGAAAATATTGCCGTTTTATCGTTCGAGGTCGTTTTTTAATGGTAATCGAGAAACGCATTATATTATAGTGACCGCCGTAGAGGAAACCCGGGCTCGATTGATCCCCTCCGATGAATCGTCTTTGGTAATATACGAAAAGTCCACTATCGTATTTGATTAAAAAAAACGAAGGAAAGTTTCACGGGATAAAGTTATGTGAAATTAGGAAAAAAAAAGAAACATGAAAAAAAAAAACTAATTTATGATTTTAGGTGTAATGTAATATTCAAATTCTTTAATATAAATTTGGACGTAAAGAAATCTTAAAGGTCCCGCAACTTACGCTTCGATCGGGGCATAAAACGTAACTTTTACTTCTCGGGAGATGTTGCCAAATAAATTTTTCGTTTCCCTCTCAACGCCCTTGCCCTTTTTAAGCGAGTTTTTTTTTTTCGAAGGCGTTTGTGCTTTATTTCTAACTATATCTATTAATTTTAAAACGACTGCCATCCATTTCTGCGAGCCGACTTTGTCTCCACTTTTGTGCGGGTGGTCCTTTTAACGAACCAATAAAACCGATGGTTTAATTTTGTCCTGGCGCCAATTTCGCGCGGCTTACCGCCGCTTAGCGAACAAGCCTTGATCCGCTAGGAGCTAAGAGATGCATAGCAAATCGTTGCTTGTATTTATATTTTATTTTTTTTTTAATATTTAGTCTCCCCAAA
>JABUQX010075883.1:0-2500 GCA_015478945.1 Trachelipus rathkii
CAAAAGAGCCGAGGTGGGAGTCTATGGACTTCCGCACCTGCAAGATGCAATATCAAACCTGCAGGGGAGCCGTCTTTTCACTAAACTTGACGTGACCCAGGCATTTTACTCAGTGCCATTGGCCCCAGACTCACAAAAGTACTTTACCATCACTTCAAATGTCGGCTCGTTCACCTACAGGAACCTTCCGATGGGCTATGTGTCATCTCCGTTTATCTTTCAATCTTACATTGATACAGTCCTACAAGGCCTCCCAAATACTCAGGCCTATATGGATGATATATTGATTCACACAAAGACCGAAGAAGAGCACAAAATCCTCCTGAAGAAGGTATTGAAGAGGTTAAGTTATCTGCATATAAGTTTAAATCCCACAAAATGCCAAGTGGCCAAAAAAGAGATTGAATACTTGGGATATACGGTCAATGAAAATGGCATAAGACCGAACCCTGAGAAAATTGGGGATATTTTAAACACCCCAAAGCCCCGAACCATCAAAGAATTAAGATCTTTCCTCGGCCGCGTGAGCTTCTATCGCAGCAGCGTCCCATTATTTTCTGAAATAACAGCACCCCTTAATCTATTCTTGAAAGGAAAGCCATATTCCAACCGCCGCGTCTGTTGGAATCTCACCGCAGAGAAAGCCTTCAAAAATATTAAAAATGCTGTTGAAAATGCTTCTGTACTTGCTTATCCCGGCACCTCTTCTAATTACAAAATTATCATACATACCACAAAGGTATCTGCAGCGGCTGTTATTTTATCTACTACTGCCGCAGATGACCATCCAGTTGCATTTTATAGTTCACTTCTTTCTCCTATAGAGAGGAATTATGACGAAGCAAATCGTCTGTTAGTCTGTTTAACAAAAGTTTTCAAGAAGTATGGATATCTCCTCACGAATAAAAATATTGATATAGAAACCAGCTGCCGTGAACTCATAAACAAATATAAAAGATCAAATGACGATAAAAACTTTAATATAAGGGAATTAGAAGCCTATTTATTGACGTAGTTTACAAGTTTCTTTCAAATATTAACATTAAAATAGGAAGAACCCTTAGAGAAGAGCTATTAAGTTAAATTGATATCGTAATGATTAGTATTCCATTATAACGAGAAAATTGAGTGCTACTGACGGAGTAAAACAGCTATGCTTCACAGCTGCTTCTCTTCTGCTACGATATGCGTGATTGGTAAACCCTACGCCCGCACGCAAACTGGCCAATGAAGAACGGAGTTCCCGTACTACGTGGAGTCGCTGTCGATTCTTGAGCAAACCACTTTTAAATATCAAAACTTCTCCGACACTCAGACTTTCGGTGATTCTGATGAAGGCCATAAACTACCGTGCACGTTGCAGGTCCGACATCCAACAAGGTAGAGTACAATAACCTTTTGAAATATTACTTTTTCACTAATGTAATCAAAGAAAATTTGCTCACACATGAGTTCATGAAGACATAAAATGGACTTTTCTAAACCCAAAGGTTGAGAATGTATAAGAGAGAATAGAGATCAGGAAGAGAAGAGTTACTAAAAAAGATATTACCATATAATCACCTTAACTAAAATATGTTAGATGAATAAATGATATCTTACTGAGACACTATACACACGAATAAACTTAATCAGCGCTGTAATGAAGCTGCATATTGATTAATAAAACGCTTTAGGCCACAGAAGTTGACTACGCAGCGATTAGTGAGACAGTTAGAAGATGAATAAAATCCATTAACTTAAAAATAAAGAAAAAGTTCATTGATCATAAAGAAACAACCCTTCTGGTTCAAGAAAAAGGAAATCTCTCTTTATGTAGATACATCACAAAATTATGCCAGAGTCATTCTCCCTGATCAACATATCGACGATATTATACGGCTAACTCACTTTCTTTCAAGGACACCTCGGGATATCGCGCTGTCTTACCGCGATAAAATGTGACTTTGTGTTTCGCCAAATGCATAAGAGAGTGAAAGCACTTGTGAGAAGCTGTCCACAATGTCAAAGGGGAAAAACGGGACGGAGCATAAACCCTATCTATGGGAAGTATAAAGAAGTCTCCTACAAGTTTCAAGATTTAAACTGTGATATATTGAAATTGCCTGTTTGTAGAGGATACAAGTATTTATTAACCCTCATTGATAGGTACTCCCACTATGTGTGGGCCTTTCCCCTCAAGGATATCACAAAAGAAACCATCGTTAAAACATTAATAAATCAGCTAATCCCGATGTGTGGAATTCCCAGCAACCTGATCACAGACAAGGGTGGAAATTTCACATCACATTTATTTGAAAGTGTCTGTAAACTCTTAGGAATAACTCATACAACTACCGCGAGCTACGCGCCCTTCTCGAACTCCAAGGTGGAAGTAACACATAAGATGATTCTAACCAGTTTAAGAACCATGCTAGCTGAACCAGGCATGGAAAGTCAAGGGTGGTTAGACGTATTACCATTCGTTTTATTCGCACTTCGGCTCGCCCCTATCTCCGAA